>JZKD02S0279989.1:106582-123084 GCA_000966675.3 Picea glauca
ATAAATAAATGTTTACAAATTAATAGAGCAGAATCTTATTATAGTTGTTGTATTTTAATGAAAGTTCTTTTTGGTTTAGAACAAAATAAAATCCTCTTTATATTATTTACGTGCCCACTGCAACCAATCAAAATAATAATAAAAACTTTAAAAGAACATAGCAATAAAGAAAACTAAATGAGATGGTAAGTTTAATAAGAAGAATTCATATTTAATGGTTGATGCAAGTGAATTATATTAAATTGAAGTCGAAAATACGTTGATGGTTAAAAAAGAAAAAAAAACATTTATAGCAACCACCTAGTAGCATCCACCATGGTCCTATATCCATTATCATCATGAGATGGTTGGCTAATCCACAAATTGTTTCGTTAGCTCTCCATAATCCATTCACTAATTTGAAATAACTAAGCACATAAATATAACAATGAGGCATGGATTAGCTGCATCATTAGTGTGGCTCAGGTTGCAGGTTCATTCCATGCATAATCTATAATTTAATAATTACCTAAATGTTTATTATTCACCTTTACATGTGTTTTTCACATGCAAAAGTGCATATGTATTTACTCATTTAAAAATTATAAATAAATAATTTTACTTATCCTTAAATTCACTTTTAGTTGTTTTTATATCTTTTCAAATTTCCTATATTAGTGTTACATGTCATTGTTATTTACTCTCTCTCTTTACTTTAATTCTAGCCTATCATTTTTATCTCACAATTCAAACTGAATTTAGATTCTAATTTTTTTTTTTTTTTTCTCTATGATTTATAAATGCTCTTGAATTGAATTTTCTTTAATTAATAATTGATTTAAATTAATTTCATGAACATGCTCTAAACATACGCTTACTTCTTAATATTTTATTTCAATTAGATTTTTATCATAATATAAATACTAATGGATCTAAATGGCTAATAATTTGATTACTCTTTTCTAATATAAAATATAATAGAATATTATTTGTTTTTAAGATGAAATGCATAGTAAATATTTATTTTTGGATAGTTTTCAATTTAATTTTCAATTTATTAATTATTGGAAAATTTAATCATATTAATTTTAAATTCATTAATTATTGACAAATTTTACTAATGATACTAAGGGTAGCATGTAATTCATTCATTTCGGGATTTACTTTATAGTATTTTGAAGGGTGCCATGATTGCATGTCCTTCAAGTACCTTTTTTTTTAATGGATAAATGGTGAAACAATGGAGACAATGTTAATTTGTGTTTGTTTTCCTTTTTGAAGAGACTAATGGCCACCGAGGAATAAGGATGGGCATGGCACATTGTGCCAACCTGATCTAATATTTTTTTGTAAAATTTAGGTTTCTTTTAATTATAGTTTAGTTCTATCATATTACATTATCGTATTTTGTTTATATATATAGTTTTCTTTTAATTATAGTTTAATTCTATCATATTATGATATTTTGTTTATATATATATAAACGAAATATCATAATATGATAGAATTAAACTATAATTAAAAGAAAACTATATATATAAACAAAATACGATAATATGATAGAACTAAACTATAATTAAGAGAAAACTAAATTTTACCAAAAAAAAAATTAGATTGGCACCATGGCCATGTGACATGCCCATCCATATTTTGGGTTGGTATCTAACACTTTCCCTTTTTTCTAGAGTTGTACCACTTTTTCTATAGTTGTACCACTTAAGACATCAACTTGTTTCTTGAAAATAGGGAACCATCCTCATTGAACATTGTTTCTTGTTTTTCAAGACACTTAGACGTATTTTTACAAGTTTAAAAGTGAATTTCCTCCATTTTCATAGGTTCAAAATGAATTAGTTTAAAATAACCTTTATCCTTTCATACACACTTTCAGAAGAGAATAACTTTCTCTTCCAATACAATGGAGGAAAATATCAATCTACCATTGATACACTCTATATCGACGAAATCCTCACATCCTCTCTGATACGCTTATCACTTGGAAATTTTTCGATGTATTGTCATTATCGGAGGAA
Source organism: Picea glauca (assembly GCA_000966675.3). NCBI lineage: Eukaryota > Viridiplantae > Streptophyta > Pinopsida > Pinales > Pinaceae > Picea > Picea glauca. The sequence continues at coordinate 108,595 of JZKD02S0279989.1, forward strand.
AATTCACTTCTTGCTCCCACATAGTAGAGAAAAAATAACTTTCTTCCTCCAACATACTGGAGTCATATCTTCATTTTTCATCTAATGTGTCAAAGCTCCATGATCTAAATTATTTTCGGAAATAATATGAAGGAAGAAATATAACAAAGAGATAAAAAATAAATACACATAGATATGGAAAGGAACACAATAATACAATAAAGCTAATATTTTGTTAATGACTTCCTGAAATACAAAAAACTGTAAAACACAAGCTAGCTAGAATGGTGGTAGATTATCTCTGAGAAGAGATGTGTCAGTTGCGCTCATTCGCTATAAGCTAAATACAATGAGGCTCCAAAGGCAATTTTTAACATAAAACATAAATGAGAAAACCCTAAACATCCAAAACACTAACCCCAGGATATGAAACACCAAAATTTTCCAGCTCTGATGGGGGTAGTTGATACGTCCACTTCTCTAGGGCATAACTTTTGGATACGATATTCGTTTGGGGTGCTCAATACATCGTTCGAAAGGTATAACCGAGTACATATTTATTTTATCCTATCATGTGTGAATTACATGCGAGGCACTGTCGATCCCAAAAAAAATTGTTTGGGGCCTCAAAACGACCTTGGAAGTTTGGGACCGAAAAATTTGTAAAAAAAAACTTCCAAACTAGAAACTTGTCTTTGAGCCAGTGGAATAGGTGGGTGGAAACTAATATCCACCTAGATCATTCCTCCCCCTTAGGAATCAATGGTATCCATTGCGTCAAGTTCCTGCATCAAAGGAGGAAACTTTTGTTGAATCTGACTCCTGGTGAGCCGTTTTCCCTAATGAAGGAACTACCCTGCTTTGACTACCTAATGGAGTTTGATAGTCTACTGGAAGGTGTCATTTGTATTGGTGTCCATGATCCGATCAAATGTCACCTATTCGATGCGAGGAAGGATTGATTTTTGTCGAGGCCATCTGTTTGGTCGCATCTAAAGTGTCCATGAGAGGTGGAAAATATGGTTGGAGTAGTTCCACAATAAATACCCAGTGCAATCTAAGGAAAGGACGAATACTTAATTAAAAATAATTATTACCCACAACATTGGTGATGGTGTACTAAGGCCCATATGGGAGTGGGCACAACTTTCGATGAGGTAATGTGAGGCACTCTTTCTGCAAATTCAACCAAACCTTATCTCCCACCTGAAATGTGTGTGGTAACCAATGTTGATCATGGCACTGCCTATACTTGGCATTGGATTTATACACAATATCATGAACTTGTTGGATTTGTTGGATGCACTCAACAAATTTAGTTGTCCGATCAGCCTCAATCTAATCTTGGGAGGACTCTTCATGTGCAACTGTAATGGGAAGAGCTATGTCAATGGGGGGCAATGGTTGGAACCCCAAGTACACATGAAAATGGTTGTGTCCAATAGAGATGTGAGGGCTCTATTGTAGCTATTTTGAACATACAGAAGGATTCCATCCCATTTGCGTGGATGTTTTGAATTATACATCCTCGGGATGTGTACAATCATCTTGTTGACTATCTATGTTTGTCAATCAGCCTGTGGGTGGGAGGTAGGTTATTTGGTCAGCTTGGTGTCCATCATCAACCATAGGCTGGACCAAAAATTGCTCAGGAACCTACTGTCACGATCGGAGATAATATTTTTGGGATCCCAAAATGAACCCAAACATGTGTGAAGAAGAGCTTAGAAGTGGCCTCAGATGTGATTCTCTTCTTGCAAGGTACCAAAATTGCCATCTTAGAAAATCAATAAATGACCATGAAGAGATAGTCATTCCCATGCTTGGTTGATGGTGGAACTGACATGTAGTCCATGAAGATGGACTCCCAAGGCCTATTTGAAGTAGGAAGAAGGTTGTATAGCCCTTGTTTCTTGATGGTGATCTTGAAAATGGTGCAGGTAGTGCAAGATTTGATGTACTTGTGAACATCTTCTCGAAGCTTCAACCAATAAAAATGATTTTGCAGTACTGCCACTATATTTTCTACACCAAAATGTATCATTTCCCAGTTGTAATGAGCTTCCCATATCAACTTGGAATGATCGCCTAAAAGAACCTAGATATGGCTCAGATGGAATACAAATTCATCCTGGAGATGAAATTCAAGAACTATTTTTCCTCCGCTCAATGTATGATAGGAAGTAGTGAATTCAGAGTCATTATTGTATAATTGTGGCCCTCCAAATGTCTCATGTCCATAAGAGTTAATAATTTTGGTTATCACTACCACTGGGGGAGGACTGAGGGAATATGCGACATGGTTGGTGCTATCCTTATTGTACTTGATATTCAAGTGGAATCATCGTAGGTATGTGGAACACTTTTGATGGAGGTTATTTTATAACTTTCCTTATGTTTGCATGAATTATAGAGGCCTGTGATTAGTGTGGATGATCTTTTCCTTACCCAGAATGTAATGCTTTCATTATTGACATGCATGCATAATGGAGTACATCTCTTTGTCATAGGTGGGGTATCTGTGAACATTATTAGTTATATTTTCATTATGATATGATACCAAATGCCCATGTTGAGTGAGGAATGCACAAATATCATAATATGAATCATCTATCTCAATCTCAAATGGTTGTTGCAAGTCTAGCAGAATAAGGATTGTTGTTGAGCAGAGAAAAAATTTGAAATCCTTGACTTTTTTATGTTGGGGCACAGACCAAACAAAATTGTCCTTCACGCCACCCTTGGTGATCCAAAATGGGTCTAGAAAGGGATAAAAATCAAAGTTATCGAAATTAGACGAAACCAATGCCATTGCGTCCAACTTGTCACGCTGATTCCGGACATATAATTTTTTTCCTCAAAAGGACATCGTATGTGAGAGTTATTGTGTTCTGACCAAAATCCAAAACAAGCAAAAAGTCAACTTGGTCAAAGTCAACATTGATGTCATTAGGTCGTCATGATGATGTCGGAATGACATCATGAGGACATCATCATGCTGACATGGTGCCATCAGGAGGTGATACATGTCACTTCTCTTCTTCACTTTCAAGCTGAGTTGGCAGTGTATGGATTTGACAAGTGTCACTGTACATATGACACGTGGCAATTCATACAATGATGTGGCCTAATGATAGGTAGAAACGTGGCCGTATGGACGAAAGTTGAGCGTACGAAAGGCTAATGTGGTAGTGACATGTGGTAGATGACTGGATTGTACAGTGGATGACGTGGAAGTACAAACTGACATGTGGTAATACGACAAGATGACGTGGTAGTGATACGTGGCAGATGACTGGGTTGTACGACGGATGATGTGGTAGGTTGATTGGGTAGTTGTGTCAGTAGTACAGGATAATCCTCGGGTGACACATGGCCCAATCACAGGGCTCCACATGGCACCCCAGATTTTCCCAAGGTTGGTTGAGTAAAAGGTTTGTTTCACTTTCAGGAGAATCGAACCCACAGCCTCCGAATAGGTAAATGACCTAAAAACCATGGGGCTAACCAATTGGTCTATATGGTGTTTCTTAACACCCATTTGGCATATTTCAGTTTTGATGTGGAGTGGCGAGCGTGGTATGTGATAAGCCTTGGTCAATGGGGGGGCTAGCCCACAAGCAGAGGATCAAGACTAGGGGCCAAGCTAGCAGAGCGGCATGTGGAGACTAAGGTGGTGGCCATATGGCCAGGGGACAGAGGTTAAGGGGCCAACGCATAGCACTTAGCCACATGGAAACACCATATGACCAGGGCCCGGATCACAAGGTGGTTACACCCAAATTTACCCAATTTGGGTTTTAAAACTTTATAATATGAATTTTAGTGATTTTTCAGCTTGCTTTGGGAGATTTTGGCCATTATTGAAGGATCTGGAGCTCTTTTTGAAGCCAGATCTTGGGAAGAAGTTGGGAGGATGTTACCAACTTGAAACCTATATAAACTAAAGGTTCTTGGCAGACTAAAGGAGGTTCAGAGAAGGATAAATGTTGAGGAATTTGTTAGTCAAATCCATTTTTATGCAGGGAAGCTATTGAGGAGAGCAACTTTGTGGGACATTTCCAGGAGCTTCGTTCAGCCATTTTCAGTGTCGTTAGTTGTGCTAGGTTCTTGAGATATAGAAGAACACATTCATATCAGTTTGTAATCCATTTGACACTTTTCTGATGTACTTTTGAATCTTTCAAGAGAAATAAGAAAGCCTCACCCAGTGAAATAAAAGGCCGAGAGACATAGCCGATCTTGGCGAACTTCATTAACAATTTTGTTGTTATGGTTTGCTAGTTCATTGTGTTCATTTACAGATCTATACATCTTATTATGCATGTCATGTTAAATGTTTAATTCTTCCTCTTTCTTAAAATTCCTAAATGGTTAATTATTGAACTCATGCTTTTAAAACTTAACCATAGTCTTTAAAAGATCTTTTCAGATCAAGTGGTATCCGAGCAGGTTGACGGTTGGTTTTTGAGTTTGCATGACTACTAGAGAAATTATGAATCGTGGTGACGCCAAGCTTGTTGAAGAGAATCATGAGATTGGATCAAGAAAGAGGACTTCTCAAAGTGAGAAGATGTCATCGAAAGAGGGACTTTCTCATAACGAGATAGAGTTTCAAAAGACTTTCTTCGCCATGTCAGAGATGGTAAAGGTTTTATATGATGATTACGTGGAGCGGAAGAGACCGATTCTAGGTGAATATTCAAAGGCCAAACGTGAAGAAGGAGAGGATCCTCCTAAACCTCCTCCTTCTCCATCAACTTCTTCTTCTTCAAGTACAAGTTCCAAATCCACCGCAAGAAAACATTCTCATAAACATAAACATGATATGCCTTTACTTAAGCTTGATGTGAAATTTGAATTAACCATGTATAATGGCGAATTCAATACGGAGAGGATTGATAACTGGGTTAGACAGATGGAATTTTATTGCAGTGTGAAAAAAATCAAGGATCAGGCAACTCAAATCAAATTGGCATCGCTTTGACTTGTAGGCACAACACTCATCTAGTGGCAAAGCAAGTTGCAAAATGGCACACAACAAGTGGGCAATGTATTTCCCTCATGGCAAGCTTTTGTTTATGCGCATAGAAAGAAATTGTATCCTTTGGGTTATAAATAGAAGGCTTTAATTGAGTGGTAAGGACTTAAAATAAGAAAGGGACAAACAGTGCAAGAATGCATAGATGAATTTCGTAAGATGGCATTAATGTTAGACATTCCATTACATACCAAAGAAACTCTTATGAAGTATATAGGAGGTTTACATGCACACATTTGTAACATTGTATTTATGTTTAGACCTACTATTCTTGATGAGGTTTTTGTTCAAGCAACATACATTGAGGTAGAGAAAACAAGAGTTGGTGTATAAGGGGAATCATCTTCAAGAAAAGAGGACAAAAGGAAGTGGAATGGAAAGAAGGAAAATTCAGTGGAAAGAAAGGAAGATAAGATCTCTTGCAAGCATTGCAAGAAGGAAGGGCATGATGATGACCATTGCTGGCAATTGCATCCTGAGAAGAGACCGAAGTGGTTCAAAGAGAGGAAAGGGAGGCAAATAGTTGCAGCAGCGTCACGACCAACAGACTTTGGATCGAATTCGGGTGATGAATCTAAAATCCCAGTGGTTGGTTTGACAAGTAAAATTGGTGATGGATTTGATTCTAGAAGTAAATTGTTTCACATAAGGGTCATAATGAGGCATACTAAGGTCGACACATTGATAGATAGTGGATCCTAATGTAACATGATTTCATAGGAAGTGGTTAAACAATTGGGATTAAACACTCAGATGCATCATAAACCTTACTCACTTAAATGGATAAAAAACAATCATAAATTGCACATAACAAAGCAATTGACTTTAAAGTTTGCAATTTCATCAAAGTTTGTGGATGAGGTAACATGTGATGCGGTGCCACTCAATCAATGTGGAATGGTCTTAGGCAATCCTTATTTGTATCATCACAAATAAATCTTCTACAGGGAACATAATCAATATCACTTAACCAAAGAAGGCAAAGAATGTGTTGTACATGCTCACAACTTAATCTCTTCAAACAATGGAACAATTAAGGAAGACAACTTGTGCAAGAAACACACCTATAATTTTCCCAAATAAAGCAATTGATCTTAAGCAAGAACATGAGATGATTGTAGAATGAAAGTTCAATCATACTTTGCTTCAAGATAAACTAATGTCATGCAAGTATTACAAACATATTAGCTCATTTGAATTCATATTTATGATGTTATCATAAATAATGTTTTCAACATGGATAATAGTGGCTTCAGTAATATGTGGCAAAGTACAAGTGGCTAACAATATATTGTCAGTTATCATGGTTGTTTTGCAATTGATCTTGATGAGATATGTGCATAGGGCAGAGTTTAAAGACAAAGAACAAGTGGGTTGGCCTATCCCACACTTGATGACTGGTTAGTATGATTTTGGAGGGCCAAAAGGTCTTAGTGGGGAGGCGTGATCCAAAATGGATCTAGGAACCAAAATGGGTCCAGGAAGGCCTAAAAATCAAATTTCTCGGAATGATATGAAATGAATGCCATTGTGTCCATCTCGCTGTGATGATTCTGGCCATATATTTTTTTTCCTCAAACAGACACCATATGCGAGAGTTATCTCGTTCTGACCGAAATCCCAAATAGTCACAAAGCCAACTTGGTCAAAGTCAACGCTGATGTCAGCAGGTATGTTATCATGATGACATCATCATGCTGATGTGGTGTCACCAGGAGGTGACACATGTCACTTTTTTTATCACTTTCGGGTTGAGTTGGCACTGTACGGATTTGACAAGTGTCACTATATGTATGACATGTGGCAATATGTACAATGACATGGCCCAATAATAGGTGGAAATGTGGTCGTATGGATGATAGTTGAGCGTACAAAAGGATGACACGGTAGTGACACATGGAAGATGACTAGATTGTACAGTGGATGAAGTTGAAGTACGGACTGAAACGTGGTAGTACGATAGCCTAACATGGCAGTGATACATGGCAGGTTGACTTGGCAGCTGATTGGGTGGCTGCGTGAGAAGTATGGGCCAATCCCTGGGTGAAACATTGCCCAATCGCAGGGCATCACGTGGCACCCTAAATTTTCCCAAGGTTGGCTGGGTAAAAGGTTTGTTTCACCTCCGGGGAAATCTACCCCGTGACCTCTGAACAGGGCAACAACCTAACAACCATGGTGCTAACCAACTGGGATATACGGTGTTTCTTAACACCGATTAGGCTTATTTATATTTTGATGTGGACTAGTGCACATGGTATGGGATAAGCCCCAGTCGACGGGGGGGCTAGCCCGCGACCATATGCTCAAGACCAGGGGCCAAGCTAGCAGAGGGGTGCATGGAGACTAAGGTGGCGGCCATATGAAAAGGGGCTAGAGGTTAAGGGGCCAGCGTATAGCACTAGGCCACATGGAAACACCATATGAACATGGGCCCTAATCACAAGGGGGTTGCACCCAGATTTACCCAATTTTGGGTTTTAAAACTTTATAACATGAGTTTTAGAGATTTTTCAACCTGTTTTGGGAGATTTTGGCCATTATTGGAGGATCTGGAGCTTTTTTGAGGCTAGATCTTGGGAGGAAATTGGGAGCATGTTACTAACTTGAAACCTATATAAACCAAAGGTTATTGGCAACCTAAAGGAGGTTCAGAGAAGGATAAATGTTGAGTAATTTGTCAGTCAAAGAAATTTTTATGGAGGGAAGCTATTGAGGAGAGCAACTTTACGGGCCATTTCTAGGAGCTTCGTTCATCCTCTTTTAGTGTCGTCAGTTGTGTTGGGTTCTTGAGATTTATAAGAACACATCCATATTAGTTTGTAATATATTTGACACTTTTTTATGTACGTTTGAAGCTTTGAAGATAAATAAGAAAGACTCACCCACTGAGACAACATGCCCAAAGACGTAGGTGATATTGTCAAATTCCATTAACAATTTTGATGTTATTGTTTGTTGTTTCTTTATGTTCATTTCCAGATCTGTATATCTTACTATGGATGCCATGTTAGATCTTTATTTCTTCCTCTTTCTTCAAATTCCTAAATGGTTAATGAACTCGTGCTTTCAAAACTTAACCATAGTATTTAAAAGATCTTTTAGGATCACTTGGTTACTTGGATTAGGGCCCAAGTTATATGAGATAACCCCAACACAAAACACTCAAAAAAATTGGCAAGGCCTGAGAAACTACAGAGCTCGGTCATTGTCTTCGGGGCTGACTCATTGTGGATGACTTGGATCTTAGTTGGATCCATATGTACACCCTTCTCATTCATGATGTATCCCAAATATTGGATTCTCTACATGCCAATGGAAAAAATCTCCAAATTAGCATATAACCTGTGTTGTCACAGGGTACCCAATACTTGTTGAATATGCTCCAAATGTTCCTCCCAGGTTTTTTTGAAGATTAGGATGTTATCGAAATATACAACCATAAAGAAGTTTGTGAATGGCCACAATATATCATCCATTATCTGCATGGATGTGGTCGGGGAATTAGTCAAGCCAAAAGGCATGACCAACCACTCAAAGAGGCCTTCTTTAGAATTGAAGGTTGTATTCCACATATTAGTTTTCTTAATCAGCACTTGGTGTTATCCTGACTTCGAATAAATCTTACTTAAAAACTTGGCTCCCTTTAGATGATCGAGAAGATCATCAATCCCGGGAATTGGGTACTAGTTCTTGATTATGATATCGTTTAGGGATTTTTAATCAATATAAAGTTGCCATGTCCCATACTTATTCTCTACCAGAACAATTGGGCCCCCGTAAGGTGAGGAGCTTGGTCTAATGTGGCCCTTTAGAATTTTATCTTGGATATGGCATTTGATTTCTTCATTCTCCATAAATAAAATTTTGTATATCGGCTCATTAGGAAGAGGAGCATCGGGTGTCAAATCAATGGAGCTATTTACCTGATAGTGCACAAGAACCCCAGTAGGTGAGGTGAATGTTTCTTTGTACTTCTCTACTATTTTGTCCACCTGTTGTTTTTGGGAAGAGAGAGCCCATGTAGAGGTCTTGGCAGTTGTATTGACCTTGTATTCACCTTCTGATCAAACCATATAGATGAAAAATTTCTTGGTATGAGAGACCACCTTTCTTCACTGCCTCGTGGAGATCAAAGAGACTGCAATGTTTAGGACTTCCTCTGGTACCTAGTAGAGTTGATCTCGCAAAGTAATAATGACACTACGGGGCCTAGATTCATAAACAACATGACGCTTCCACATTTATGGTTCTCCCAGAAAAAAATCACAAACATCAAAGGGGGAAACATCACATAATACTTCATCTTTTATGGTTTTGATGTTGTAGTGTAGGCAACATTGTTGGCTGACATGGATGTCCCATCCCTAGTTGAGACAGTCGATGGTGTATGGCTAAGGATGTGGCTTCGTTGTCAGGTTCAACCTCTTGACAACCTATGCTGAGATAAATTTCTTATTTCTATCACTGTCAATAATGAAATGGTGTGGGGTTCCCTTCACCGACATCTGTGAGTGGAAAAGGTGCTCCCCTTCTTTAGGCTCTCTGACTTCCTCTTGATAGAATTTTGTGGTAGCAATGGTGACATTGGGTTCTACATCAATGATCTTTCTTCCCTTTTATGGTTCTGAATCAAAGTTTGAGTCAGTGTCTAACCCTGGGGATTTCATCTCAACCAACAAACACTGTTTGGAGTGACATTCATCAGTATTGTGCCAAGGGATTTTGTGGAACTCAAACCATTTTCCAGTGTCCTTATTCTACTTCTCATTACCCTTCTTTGTTGGTGGCTTGGCATGGTTATCTTTGGGTTGTCCATCCTTTCTATGTACTTTGGATTTGGAGTTAGGGAATCCCTTACCATACTTTTTTCATTGAGTATTTGCAAACCTTAACTCCTTCTTGTTCTTCTTCTTTAAATTCTGTTGGATTTTGACAACATATTGGTAAGTGGCTCCCAACGAAAGATTTATAGACGCTCCATTTCAATTTAGAATTACTTGTGTAGAGCCCCACAATATTTTAGGACTAGATGTCACTTGGATTCTTTGATACCCACCTTGGTGCACAACATATGGAAATTATTGGTGAACTTTGGCACTGTTTGGCCCCTCTCTTGGCACAATGTGGTCCATCTCATGTACGGGTCGTCATAACTTACAATAGTTATCTAAAAATAGGGGGATGACTTGTTTTTCTATGCAAGCACCCTCTAATCCATTAAAATAAACTTCACGACCTTGCTCAATGTCTTAGTTGTGCAAGAGGATTTATGTTTCAAGTTTAGACTCCTTTTAGGTGTTTATATGTGAGGTATTTTTTTAAAAGGTTAACTATGTTGTTTAAAGAATAAAAAGTGAAGCACAAATTGTAGAAAATAATAACCAACAATCTCACAACAACAACAACATGATAAAGGAGTTCACTCCCAACTAGGCTACATCTCCTTGAGCCTCTATCAATGGACTAGGCTCTCTGGGATTAGTTTGTCTAATTTATTGTACAAGATTATTCTCAACTCCAATGGATTTACTGACTATACCATTGGGTTTATAATACTTAAAACCCCCCAAAATGACTATTAGATCTTTGAAAACAGACCATGGCTCATCTGGGCATGACCTCTTCTATTGGTGGGCTTGAGCTTCCCTCAGCTTCATTGTGGACAAAAAACATGTAAAAGTCCTCAAATGCCTCTGAAACCTATTCCAATGATTTCATAGAATATCAATTAGCCAAGAATGACTATTCAGTCACTGAAAATGGACTTTGGCTCCCCTGGACATGGCCTCCTTCTCTGGTGGCCCTGGGCTCCTTGGAGATTTTTGAAACTTCCCTGTAGAAAAACCTACTATATAAGTATACAAATTCCTTTGAAACCTTTAGCAATGGATTCAGAACATCCAATAACCCCTAGATGGGATTTTTTGGCACCTGGTTTGGCCAAGAAACAAAGAAGATATGCCTCCTGCAAGTTTTCTCCTTCAAGCTTGTTGTCTTTGGTTTTCCAAAATGCACCCCTGTGTGTGTAAGATGGATTTTGGGCATTTCCCATGCCTAAACCCAACACGTGTTCCATATTCCACAAATTGCACCAAATTGTTGCACAGTCAGGATACTAGCACCCAAACCGATGGAGGTGCTTGGACGTGTGGGTCATGTGACCATGTCCTCGCACATTTGTTGGGCACCCGTTGCAACCATCGAGGGTTTAACAAGTGGCGACACATGGATTAACAATTTGAAAATCCATGCATGCAATACTCCATGTTTCATGGTCTTATGGGAGGACCATAACCGAGGGTTAGGCCTAAGCCCTAGCCCGAACCCCGCATGAATTATTTACATGTGCTAATTCAAATATATATAAACAAGTTATATGGTAAGAACCAATACATGGGCTAGTGGTAGCCCAGCCTTAGCCAAAGCATTCCACTATGAGGGAGGTCATGGGTTCAACCCCCGTGGACTCCACATAACATTTAAACTATACCAAGGTGCCACGTCGCATCCCACGCCTGGGCCACGTGGCACCACACAATTTGCCAAAAATATGAAACGTGTCCTACAATTATTCACCCATATACCAACCAACTCAACACTGCCAAATCAGCTCTACCAACTCAATTGCCACGTGTGGGTCTTTACCCTACCACATCAGCCTGTACGGACTATACAGACTATACAGTTACCAAAATGTTCCATGTTTGGCAAAATGAACAGAACGCGATATCTCACTCATCCGATGTCCGTCTGAACCCGTTCGAGTTGGGTTGGGTTTTTGAGGTTGAGGCCTACACACCTATCCGTTTTGAAGCAATTCCGAGCTAATTTATTTTGGGCTAATTGTTTACGCCTAGTCCAGATTCTGATCAAATAGGGTAATATATTTCCTTCAGGGAAGAAAAAAAATCCTCCCAAGTGTGTCCTGGCCTAAAAATTATAGACACGTCCTAGACGTGTTTCTCACAATAAGTCTCCCACCAATATCTGACATGGGGAAGGGCCTTAAGGAGTGCGAAGGTGATCTTTTTCACTATTGGAAAAATTGTTGACATCGAAATAACCCTCTAGCATATTTAACCATTTTTCCAAAGAGTCAGAGTCTCTATGGCCTTGAAATAAAGGAATATCAAATTTAACTTATACCTTGAAGGGAGTCACACCTCCAAAGTGATTGTTGGTTGAAGGTGTCTCCGTTCTTGTCGGCATCCATCGAAGGATCTAAGAGAAATTATCCATCATCACATTCCTTTGTCGTGTGAGGGATTCCTTGAAAAATAGTTTGAAAGGATCTCTTATCCCGTCATCCTTCATTTATTCCACCATAGAAGGTTTCTTGGGCGTGCGAGAGCAGTTGTTCTCAAGAGAAACACACTCAAGTCTCAACTCGAGAGTGGTTCTGGTATTTATGAGCTACGAGTGGACAATGAGAGACCACCCTCTTTTGTGGATTTCTAGCCATAGCTTGAGGCTGACTTGCTATTCATATTTGGAACAACAATTTATGGTTTTGTGGAACATTCATCTCAAGCAGTTGGTTGCACAACTATTTCTAAAAGATAAGTGTTTTATCTTGTTTTTGTTTGCATTATGACCTTATCTGTTGTGCATTAAATTTGTAAATGAGAATGAGTTATATGTTGTTGTAATAAACTATTTATTACCTTCATGTGTGATTTTAGCATGTTGTAGATGCATCTAATGTATGGTAATAGAAAACAATTAAACATGTATGTAATTCTTAGTTGATAAGCTACAGGAAATCGATTAGTTAGCATAAATTTTTATTTTATGAGTATTTCACATGTAATGGATGTCGGTTGGGATAGGGGGTGTTAAATTTGTTAGAAAAACAAGACCGTGGAGCAATAAAATAAAAACAAATGTGGAAACAAAACACAGAAGATACATAATACAATAGAGACATAGATTTACGTGGTTCACGTATATATAATATAATACAATAGAGACATAGATTTAAGTAATATGAAATTATAAAACGTTAATTAATATGGAATTATAAACAATGTAATTACGTCAAAAGGCGTACACCTATTGGTAATGGGCACAATTAATCACCTTTTAATCTCAAATTTTAATCTAATGGCTAACAATTGAAGACGCTGGCATATTCTTAGTCATCTTCCCAAATCAATGAATGTGATTTATTCTTCATAACTTCCTTGTATTTTTAAATGCATCCGTTCACCTATTTACTTTTTAACATTTACCTAATCATATTAAGAAATTACTGTATCAGCATATGATTGCCACGTTTAAATGATTAACCTTTAAGATTACCAGTTTTGGATTACTAGCAGACACTACTTTTCTATGCTATCACGGATTTCCTAACTGTCCGTGCTTTTCATTTTCTACCAACGGATTTCAATCCGTGCGTGTTTCTTTCTCTACCCCCAATTTCATTACGTGCGTGTCATTCAATGCCTTTCATTCGGTGCGTGTCATTCAATGTGTTTCATTCTGTGCGTGTCCGTGGAGCGTGGTAACAGATGCATCCATTAACATTGAATGCAATGAGTAAATGTTAATGGAGCGAGGTCATCCATTAACATTGAATGCATCAGGATGCAGGAGCGATGTCAGCCATTAACGCGATGTCAGCCATTAACAATGGAGCGAGGTCAACCATTAACATTAAATGCATTTGTTAACATTTAATGTTTATGGCAAAAATTCTGAACTCCGACACACTCAAGTTGATAGAACTTCGATGATCTTATTGCAGAAGATTGTTGCAGTTGGAGAGAGTATTCACAGGTAAATGAAGAATCATTTTGTGATGGAATTCATTTTTATCTTTCGTTTTCAAAAGTTGCTGACAAAAGAATATCTTTGTTGAATTCTTTAGAGGAAAGAAAGTTCTTGGATCTGGAAAATAGAGCGGATAGGATCCTTGTTCAACATATGAATAATGCCTGGTCAGATTTTCTGTCCTAATTTAATTTTTTGAGCACAAATTTGTTTTTCTTTAATGAATGAAGCAGAAAATAATATGAAATCATTTTTGGTTGTATAGAATTAAGGAGTTTTTTGATTAGATATAATAGATTTTATTTATTAATCTTAATTAAGGTTTTATATAGCAGACTTTATTTATGAATTAGAGTTTATGTTAAAATTAAGTTTAATAAATTAAATGTGTTTTTCGACGTTCATCAACCACAACCACAATTATGTGGCTATGCTGGTATTACACTACTGAAAACATAAAAATGATGCCAAACTACTAAACTACTTTCTTTCTCTGTATATATAGAACAAATGCATTCAGTTTGTATGTAAGGCAATAGTGATTCATATTCAAGACGGGTTATACATTGTTTGTTTCCTATCATGAAACTTGATTTCAATTATTCATCTATATTCACTTATTAGTCCCTGCCTCTGCCCACGGACTCTAGAATTAGCTTCATGGTCAACCCTTTTTGACTGCCTATTAATTG
>JZKD02S0279989.1:152349-167843 GCA_000966675.3 Picea glauca
AAAGACCTATGAATCAGGAAGATAATCAGGCTCCACAACCAACAAAATTATAGTATCAAAAACACTGGTTCAAACATTGGGCTTTTACAGGACAGAACGAGTGTGAATTTGAAAAATTCATTGTTGTAGATTTCGGTCTATGTGAATTTGGGAAAAAAAAGATAAATTATAGAGAAATCCTTAAATTCCTGAGAACAATTCAAGTGAAATTTCCTTAGAACCCTCTTAGAGATGATACATGGAATCGATATTCAGAGTTGCTGAGGTAAATTCCCCTTGGAAGGTTGAATTTCGTGTTGCAATGGTCATCGAAGGATCTTGGAGAGTTCAACGAATCAATGGTCGAGATCGTGTTTGATCTCGTGATCAACGACCTAGATTCATTTTCATAGATTTAAAAATTTATAAGGTTTCATCCATTTGGAAGGTTCAACAAATCAACAACCAAGATTCATTTTCGAAAGTCAGGAAAATGAGACAGACCGATAATCTGGATTCATTTTTTATGTTGGAAGGTTGGAGCCGATCGATGGTCAAGATCATATTGGCTTGGAGATAGATGACCTAGAATCATGAAATATTTGGTCTAAATTTCTAAGTGTTGTAAATTCGCCAAGAGAAATCATCGACGATCGATGGTCAGATCGGTGAGTTTGATGAAGAGTTGGTTCCACCAAAATAAATATTCGATGGCTAAAAAATGATGATCAGGAGTTGGAAGAGTTGGGTGAATTTTGATAGGTCAATGACCAATATCATTTTTGAATGAGAGATCAATGGTCCAAATTCATCCGAGTTTCAGTCAAAAAATTTCTAAGTCTTGGAGTTGGCCATGAGAAATTGTCGATTCTCGATGTTAAGGTCGATTGGGTTAGTGAATTGTTTTCGTCACCAATAGAAACTATCAATGATTGATGGTTGGGTGTTGACCAATTTTTTGAATTGTTTTGATTGAACAATATAAATCACTGATGTTCGATGATTTATTTTTAGGAATCAGCCGATTCAGCGAGGAGATTGGGTCATCCAACATAAGTTGTCAATGGCCAATGGAGAAAAGAGGTGATGACATGGAATTCCATGTCAACATCCACACTTCATGCCACTTTAGCCAAAATTCCATGTTAGATTCTATGTGTCATTCCACATTCACATCCACATGTCATGTCACATTAGCAATTGCCACATCATCCAAGAAATAGTCGATGTTGATGGTTGGGTCAGCCAAATCAGTAAGGTGTTTCATTTGGCCAAGGGAATTGTCGAAGACTGATGGATGATGGTCGAGTCGACCGATTTGGAGATGTGTTTCAGGTGATTTTCAAAATAAATTACCAATGGTCGATGGTCGATGATTAGGCATTCGAAAGATTCACGAGCAAGTTTCATTTTCTAAAGAGAATCGTCAATGCAACGCAGATCAATGGATCAAATTGTCTTAAGTTTTTGATTGATGTTGGAAATTGATTTGCGGTGTTTGGAAAGGATTAGCGTATTATAAAATGATATATTACCCAATTTGAGGTTAACAAATTATATTTAAATGTTGTTTTAACATTAAAACAAACAATTTTTCTACAAATTGTTTGGGTTTTTGAATGTCTTGAACTTGTGGGGCATTTTTGAGGGCTTGAACAATGTTTTCATACAATCAAAACCAACAAAAATAGAGTGTACCAATGTACACTATGTCTCTTCATCTCAAATAAAATAATTGGAGATAGATAACCAATGAGCTACTCTGGGTGAAAAACAGAGCTCGTACGAGAAAGTTACAGCGGATACAGTTAAGGTAAAATTTCGGCAACAACTTACTTCTAGAGGGAGTAAATCCTTGATGGGAAGTATTTTTGAGGATTATTATTATTCTATGGAAATATTATTATCCATGGATTCAAATTTAGAATACGGGTATGTAAAAAAGTGCAAGAAGAAAAGAAATTCGCATGTAGCATACAAGGGTAAATTGGGTAAAACAACCAAAACTTCTCCAGACCATAACTTTCATATTAGAACTCAGATTTGAGAAAATAAAGTCACTAGAAAGGAATTAATGAGGAGAAGACATGTATTTGTACAAAATTTTGAATTGGTCATTAAAAACTCTCTTAAAGTAATAAATATATTTATATGGCAGTAAATGAGTGGAAAATTTCAACTTGTAATTATTGTAACTTTTCACTCAGAACTCAAAGTGAGGTGTGAATAAAACCATTGGAGATATATTTCATAGAAGAATGAATCTAAGGAATCAAATTGTGAGTTGGTTCATTATGTTATTCATAATTTGATGAGAAGAATAACTTGTATTGTAATTGATGAAATGTTTTATGTTATGCATGTTCGAATAGTAATTATTATATGAACATTTCTTGTAGAATTAGAGGTACATGAAAACAAATTTGTTTATTATATGAGGACTAGAGTTATGGAAGAGGATCAAGGATAATACAACCATGAATAATATATCATAATTCTTCATTTCATTATGGTAAATTTTCAGATAATCAAATGGAAGAAGAGGCAGTTAGGAGACTGTAACTATGAGAAGATTGGTTAGAGGAGTGCAGAGCTATATGGCTAATAATGAAAGGATTATGAAGGCTTGGGAAGAGATACCTCAGATCCTGAGTATGTTGTATAGTAAAATCAAGAAAGACTCTGGCACCATGTAAGAAGTCAGTGCTAGAAAAGTGACAATATCTAAATCCCATAGTGAAACAGATGATCATGAGAATTATAGGCAATGAAGAAGCATGACCAGGCACCATCATTCTCCAAGGAAATACAATAGAATAAATCATGCGATTTCAGGGCCAGGAAGCATCTCATGTGTGTCTCATGTTAGAATATTTCACTTGCAAAGGAGTAGGCATAAGAAATCCCGGCTAGTTCAAATAGCCCCAAGGGCTAAGAGGAAAAACAATTATTTTTTTAAAGATTGTCTCGTAAACATGAATGGACTCAGTAAAAAGGTACATGTGAACAATCAACATCATCCCATTAGGTTCATATGATTGTCTAATTGGCATGGATTGGTTGGAAAAACACCATTTTGTACTAGATTGTTAAAACAATACAATCACATGTCTTGATGAAGAAGGGAAGTAAGGAAAGATTCAAGGAATTCCAATAGTTGTAGATGCTAGAGAGATTTCATCTATGCAGTTGAAAAAGTGCTTCAAGAAAGGATGTCATATTTTTCAGCCAATATGAAAGAGGAAACCAAAGATAAAGTGGCAAGCATTGAATACCATATGTTATTGAAATACTTTGAAGATGTTTTTAGGGAAATATCAGGTTTGCACCAAAGAGAGACATTGATTTCTCTATTGATTTGTTTCTAGTATCTTCTCTAGTGTCCAAGACACCATACAAAATGGGCACACAAGAATTGAAGGAGTTGCATATGTAGTTTGAAGAAAATTTTAAGGGATATATACGCCTAAGTGGTGTCACTTTAGGGTGTCTCAATTTTTTTTTTTTGAAGAAAGATGGAACCTTAAGGATGTGTATTGATTTCAGATAGCTAAATAAGGTCACAATAAAGAAAAAATAATATTTTCCAATGATTGATGATTTATTTTATCAGCTGAAAGGTGCAAAAATATTTTCCAAGATTGACTTGAGATCAGGTTATCATCAAGTAAGGATAAAGAAATAAGACATCATCAAGACAACATTTTGAACAAGATATGGGATTATGAATTCACGGAAGTATCATTTGGATTGTCAAATGTCCATTTGTTTTTATGTGCTTAATGAATGGAGTGTTTAGGTATTACCTGGACAAGTTTGTGATTGTGTTTCTAGATGATATACTCATCTACTCTGAGTTATAGGAGGAACATGAGTAGAACGTGAGAATGGCACTAAAAATCTTAATAGAGCATAAATTGTATGCTAAGCTAAGTAAGTGCATACTTTATCAAAAGAAGATTCACTAATTAGGGCATATAATTTCAGTAGAGGGGATATCAATGGATTTTGAGAATATAGAGGCGATTAGAGGATGTTCAATGACAATAAATGTGACATAGGTTAGATCATTCATGGCTGTTGTTGGTTATTACCAAAGATTCATAAAATGGTTCTCAAATATTGCAATCCAGTCAATTCTTTGCAAAAGAAGGGAGTAAAATTTGAATGGAATCCCAAATGTGAAGAGAGCTTTTAGAAGTTGAAATAAATATTGACAAGTGTACCAATATTGAATATTGTGGATCCAGATGAAGATTTTGTGGTGTGCACAGATGTATGAAAGGAAGGGATCGATGGAGTTCTTACACAAAAAATTAATGTGGTATGCTACGAGTCTAGAAAACTAAAAGAGCATGAGAGTAATGATGCCACACATGATCTAGAGTTAGTAGAAATTGTACGTGCACTAAAAATGTGGAGACATTACCTCATGGGGAGGAGATTTGAGATAAGGTCATACCACTAAGGTCTGAAGCATTTGTTTGGACAACCAATATTAAATGCTAGACAAACTAGATGGTTGGAATTTCTAAGTGAATATGACATAATCACATCAAAGGAAAGGAGAATCAAATGGTTGATGCCCTCAGCAGGAGATCAACTCATGAAATAAATATTGAAACCATCAACATCTATATGAATGATATGAAAGATATCATTATTGCAACAACAAATTGAGATATGTAATATTGAAAAATAAAAGAAACATTACAAAAAGGTCATTTTCAACATAAATTTATTTTTTATGAGCTGAAAGAAGATGGAATTCTCATGTACAAGGGAAAAGTGTATGTGTGGAATTTCGATGCATTGAAAAATGTAGTTTTGAAGGAAATGAATAATGTGCCATATGTTGGAAACCAAGGATATCATAAGATAATTGCAACAGTAAGAAGTCAACACTTTTGGCCAATAATGAAGAAATAAGTGGTTAATTACATAACCATATGTCTAGAGTGCCAGAAAGTGAAGATTGAGCATAGACATATAGTAAGGATACTACAACCATTAGCCATTCCCGAAAGGAAGTGAGAAGTTGTCATAGTGGATTTTATTACAAAGCTTCTCAGAACAATGAAGCAACATGATTCCATCATGGTGAAGGAAACACATTTTATTCCAATAAAGACTACACACAAGGTAGCAAATATTGCAGAGATCTACATGAAATAAGTTGAGAGGATACATGGGGTTCCTAAGGAAATAGTTTAAGAAAAAGATACAAATTTCACATCCAATTTTTGGAAATATTTGTTCAAGGGCTTTGGGACAAATTTAAATCTCAGTAGAACATTTCACCCAAAGACAAATGGGAAAATAAAGAGGACTAATAGAATAATTGAGGGAATGTTCATAATCTATGTGATGAACAAGCCATTAAAGTGGGAAGATTTTATTCATTTAGTTTAATTCACTTACAATAATAGGTATCATGCCTCATTAAAAATTATTGTGTTTGAAGCATTTTATGGAAGGAAGTGTAACACACCAATGAGTTGTTCGAAAACTGGTTTGGACAGTTGGTTTTCATTCATGCCAACCCTTGCAAACTAATTTCAACCCTTGCAGAATTCCAGAAGCCCTATAGATATGGTTCATATATATGGATAGCTAGTTTTCTTTGATGGAGTGGTTGATGTCAACATGTGTTGCGTGAATTTGATGAAGTCTACATGTAGCCTCGAAGGTATGGTCATGGAACCCACATCTAATTGAGGAATAAAAACATGAAGTTCAGTTCATTTGCAAGTAATGCTATCATAGATGGATAGTACATGTCATTTCGTTTCTGGTGATAGGTGGTACGTCATGTGGCTCCTTACGGTTGATGATATATGGCTCTGTGAATATTAGAGGACCCTTAAGAATAATCCAGAATCTCCTAGAAGGTCAACCATAAGTCAATTATTCTAGAAGCCTCTAGAAAGTATTCAAGAAGTTTGCTACTCAAAGTAGTTGTAACAAAGAAATTATAAGTTTATTAATTATGGATAAGGTACTTGCAACAATAAAGTACAGGTTGACCCTAAAATTAAGAAAAAGGGTAAAATTATTAGTACCCTAAAATGAGGAAAAAGGGTAAAATAGTTATGACCCTAAAATTAGGAAAAATGGTAAAACAGTTATGACCCTAAAATTAATAAAAAAAGGTAAAACAATTGTAACAAGAAATTAATTAAGGGTAAATTGGTTACAACAATAAATTAATTAATGGTCGAGTGGTTGAAAAGAAGTTAAATGGAAGAGTATAAATACACATCAAGTGTCTCTCATTCTCACACAAAAGTTCATTGAATATCTATATAGTGAAAACTTGATCTATTGGCGAATATGAGGTAGAAAGAATGAGGTAAAATAAAGGGGATGCTTGTTCCAAGTTGTAGCAAGGTATTATTATGAAGCAGGGTTGTCATAGGTTATGAGGTATTTCATTGTGTAAGTTTTGAGGGTTATATCTTGGTAATGTTATGGCTCATATTGGTGGCATGGCTTGATGATATTTTGAAGATTATGGTTTATGCTTGATGCACATCTTGAGATTTTTAGTACTTGTTTAGTACATGGTTTATGGAATATCTTTTGGTACACATGTGAATTATGTCATATGGTACATGTTTGAGGCAGTTTGGTTGAGTTGTATTGTTGAAGATATTGGTTCAAGATAAGGCTGCATAATAGTGAGGGTTTGATACATGGTTAATGTGATAGTTAATTAAACATGTTTCATGGATGGTATAGCACATGCTTAAGGCATATCTTGGAGGCCCCTTTTGGTTTATGATTGCATATGGTTGAGGTTCATGCTTTGGTGTTATGCTTGAGACATATCCTTGGTACAATGTCTATGGTTGTTATGGTTCATTGTTAGAGGCACATCTTTCTGATATTGGAATACACTTGAGGCATATACTTGGTATATGATCTTGGTTGATTATGATGCATTATTGAGGTTTTGGTTTATAAATTGATGCATATGTTGGTACACAGTTGATGATTCATGTACATGGTTGATGGTTTATGTACATGGTTGATGCATGAGGCACATGGTATAGGTGTTGACACATGGTTGATGCACTTGTTGTTGGAAAAGTGTTGGTGCATGGTTGATGCATCTGTTTTCATACAGGTTGTGAGAGATGGTTGATGGTTTGGTTCATTCTTGGTCGAGGCATGTGTTGGTAATTTTGGACATATAGATGAGAGGTGTCCTTGGTATATGATCCATTTGGGAGGATCTGGTTGAGTATCAGTGAAAGCGAAAGGTTGGAAAAGTTGTTCAGTGATAGGTTAATGTGACAGGTTGATAGTGATAGTGGCAGTGACAGTGGCAGTGACGGTGACAATGACAGTGGTATTGATTGTGGTAGTGACAATTGGTCTATACTTATATTTCAAGGCAATAGTATGAGGCAAGGAAAGGGGGTTGTAGCATCATTCTGGTTGGTGTCGGAGAACACAGAGAGTTGGAGGTTCCTTTAGGTTGGAGCTTGTAAATAGAGGGTTGTATCCTCCTTCTACTTGCACTTGGAGAATTGGGAAGTTGTGGATTCCAATGAATGTATTATTTGATATATAAGAAATCATTTTGTGGTTTTCTCTCATTTGGGTTTCCACATAAATTCTATTTTATTGTGTATTTTATGTGATGTTGATGTAATGTTGCTTATTTTTATATGATCATTATATATTGATGATATATTGTTGATAAAGTTAACATATATATTTTGTGGCTAAAAGTGGTACAAGTGATCATATTGATTCTCCCTCTCCCTCTTAGTATTCCAACAAATGTTATCAGAGCAGGTCCTTCAAGAAAACATTTAACCACTCGAAGGAAGATCATGGAAAAAAACAATTTGTGTAGAAATGGAATACCATAGATCAATGGTTAGAATGGCCTGCAATATGAGATGTGGAGCAAAAGAATGAATTTTTTTAAATGAATAGGGATATGATGTTTGATACTCAGTTGTTATAGGATACACCACTACAAAGAAGCCAAAAATAGTAGCCAAGAAGGAATTGAAAAGAAACAACAAAATAGAAATGGATTTCATCTAGGAAGGATTACCTAATCTGATAAGAGAAAAGTTTGGAAAATGTTCATCAACTAAAGAACTTTGGGATAAGTTACATAACCTCTACTTTAAGGAATCTCCCATCACAAAGCCATAGAATGCTAAAGAAGATGCGAGATTCTCATCATGTGAGAAAAATGAAGAAGAAGAAGATTGTGAAGAAGGCATAGTATACCTTGAAGCAGAGTTGATCAGTGCTTTAGATGAATTGAAAAAATAAAGGAATAAGAACAAGTCTCTTTAGGAAGAATTAGTCAAGAATATTTCCCAAAAGGGTTCTAAAGAATCCCAACCAGTCATCATGAAACTAAAATCTCCGCTGGAATAATCCATAAAGATTGAAGAAACATACAAAGGTTAGATGAAAGAAAATCAATGTTTGGAAGCCAAGATAGAAGCACTAAGAAAGAAAGAAATGGAAGAGAAGCAGTGTTTGGAATCCGAAAGAAAGGAAGTAGAGAAAAGAGAAAATATTTTGATAGATCACCTAAAGGAAAGAATTGAGGACCTAAATCAACTTGAAGTAGAATTTAGTCAATAACAAAGAAGACTTGAAAAGGAAATCATCTCCTTCAAGATCAAACTTGAAAAAGCAAAGAAGAAATAAGAAGTCATGAGTTGTAAGATGATGAAGAAAGAAGAAGATGTTGAGAGGTTTGAAGAAGAAGGTGTCATAATGAGAGCCAAAATCGTCAATCTCAGTAAGAATGTTGAAGACACAAAAACATCCACATCATTCATTCAAAATGTTGAAGAGAAACACTCGAAGTTTCCAGAAAATAAGAATTAGGAAAAGAGTAAGAGTTGTGCAAAAGTAATCAAAGGAAAGAATCATGGTTAGCGAGAATCAAATAAAATCTATAGAGATACATCTTCAGGAAGATCCTCCACATTCAGGCCACAAATAAGCTTCAATCATGATCATGATCAACCAAGGCAGGAATTCAGAAGGATTGCACCACAAAGAAGATCATTCACTCCTATGTATGTAAATTTATTTTATGGTCATTTTTTGTATTGTACTAACTTTGGACATAAAATTGTAGATTGGAACGCTTATGGAATAAATGTTCGAGAAAGAAATGCTTATGTGGCCCCACATAACCTTGAATGTTACAAATGTCACAATTATGGTCACGTACATCATGATTGTAGAAATAGGATGGATACTTCTATCATATATGAGAAATTTTGGAAAATAAAACAAGAACAAGTAAAATAAGAGAAGATGAATGAAGGACACCCAGAAGTCATACTCTCAGGATTGGCAATATTACGAGATCAAGAAAAATCTATAGGAAAAAAGGAATATGTTAGATATAGGAAGGTTTGGATAAGAAATGAAAAACAAGAAGAAGAGGTGAATAAATACCAGGTCGCATAGATCATAGTATTTGCAATAATGCGAGAAAGAAAAGAAGAACAAGTGAATAAGGATCAAGCCCAAGAAATTGTACTTTCAAAAATTGTAGTGCAGTATAAATCCACAGGAAAAAGGGAATAATTTAGAGTTCAACAATATGATGAGTCTATAGATGAAGAGAAACATTACTTTGCATCAAAGTGAGTATTTTTCTGATCTAGTCATCTTGGAGACTCCGAGTGAATATGGATATTGAATAGGGGGAGTGAGTGCAGTAGCTACTACAAATCATAGAATCATCTTTTCGAGCAGTTTGAAGTATTTGCAGAGACAAATAGCAAAAGTATATAATGGCATATTGATCCATCGAGAAGTATTATTCCCATGCAGATATCAATTGGTAGTTACACATGCAGAAGTTTATGATTATATTCCTTCATGCAGATATATCTACAATACAAGTTGTTCCAGACAATGCAAAGTTTGATTTGTAGATAGAGTAGACTAGTGGACAGATTTGATTCAGTTACAGTTGTGAAGCCTTCATGATAGTACAATGACAGATGGATCGGCATTGTGGATAGTTGAGTAGCATAGTTATGGAAAACTTATGACATATGGATAAATATGGATTTATGATATCATTAGCAAGTACATAAAACATGGGTTAGGTTGGAAACTCTTTATATCCTTACAGAAAACATATTATATGAGCCATTGATCTTGAATCTTAGAGGTAAACCAATGGTGTTCATTCTAAAGTTGTTGGGATTCATTAATGGAAAAGAGGAATTAAAACATGAAATGAAATTGGGATCATTTCCACTAAATAAATCTTCACATCATTAAAATTGCGAGGAAATCATTTAAATATAGAGTATTAATAGGAAAATATAAATTTTGAGAAAAGCTAAGATAAATACAATGGCTAAATTCTCCATTGTAACCATGAATTCAACTACAAGTAGCACATTAATCATAACCAAGAATAAAAATAACTCATACATAATACTTTCTTTCTTCCATTCTTAATTTTCACTATTAACACACTCAAAGAAACACATTAAACAAAACAAGAGAAGAATTCCACACACATGTATTAATCCACAACCACATAGAAATGCATACACAAGATACCATATTTACCCTGGAAACTTAAATGGGAAAACCATCTTTGAATGGCTTACCAGTCTTATTTCAACAATCTCTTATTACAATGCATCTAATGTCTCTCTATGCGTCCTCTTCTCTTTGGCTAGCAATAAACAAAAAACCCTTTGAGAGTGAAATTCCATGAAGAAGTAGGGAGAGGTGGGGTAATGGAAAGGCTAACAATCATGACATTTCATTTCACATTCCTTAGTATTTTCTCTCATATTTTCATTTTCTATTTTATTTAATTATGGTTTTCCCTCTCTTTGTCTCATTTACTTTTACATTTGCATTGTATTTAACATTTTATATCACCTTATGAATTTATGAATTTCACATAGGTACTAAGTATTACAACCATTTTCTTGTTTGGATCCTTTTCAAATTAAAAAATCAATGGGATTTAATGAAATCAATTGGTTTTCAAACTGATGGGATTGAATCTCATTGTGTTTACCAAACATGGTATCTAGTTTTACCATGCTACATTTGAGGTCTCAATTATTTAAAGGGGAAACTGAAGATCATTTGAGGCCTTCTTTATTGCATTAAGAGGGGCAATTTCTATTTCTAAGATAACCCAATAAAGCCCCCTCGTTTATAGTAAATCGTTTGTATAGGGTTTCCATGAGAAGTAGTTTGAACTAGTAGGAAGGATACCACTTTGATGAACCATATTACAATATGTAGGTATGATGATTCTAAAGGTGAAAAATAGTTGTCTAGATAGAAATCTCTTGAAAGAAATAGGCAGATAAAAAGAGAAGGCACCAACAATGGATTTAAAATGTGAAAGTTATTCCCTTTTTAAGGAAGACACAAAAATTAACCATGGTGCCACATGGTAGATGGAGGTTGATGAATGTGGCAATGGGTGAAAAATGATGTTAGTATGTTTTAAAGAGTTAAAAAATAGCTTCTTTGCCCATATTTGTCTATAAACTCACTTTTAAAAATAAGTTACTTTTATAAAGTAGGTGATTCACTTTTATAAAATGAGTAAGAATCACTTTTACAATGAAATTATTTTATAACTCAAGTCACATGCAAAAAATAACTTAAAGAAATAATACTAAAATTAGTTTATGAATTATTCACTTTTATAATTTAAGTGAAATGTACTTTACAATAAATTTATGTTATAACTTAAGTTAAATTTATGTTATACCTTAAGTTGTATGAATTCTTCCCAAAACAATAACTTACTGCAAAACAAACACTTAAACTCATGATCTTTAATTTAATAAAGTAACTTTTAATCAAATGAATTATTACAAAAAATATAATAAATGTTAAAAAAAGAGCAAATGGGATGTTTTTGTTCTCCTTCTTTTTACCTCGAAATGAACACTTACCTCAAAATTTGTTGTCTTTTCCTAAAAAAAAAGCTTCAACCTAGATGCAAAGAAAAAACATGCAAATTCTTAAAAAAAAAAAAATGAAACTTTATAAGCTCAAGGTTATATCTTGATTAGTCTACCTAGAAAATACAAATTTTCTTCTTTTTTCTTATTTGTTGAGATTGCAAAAAGTATAAGGAAAATAATATGTGTAGAAAACAAAACATTTGATCCTCTATTTTTTATTTGTCAATATCTTTGCATATGTAAATTGAAAAGGGAGAAAATAACGAATACAAAAACAAAATAAAATATTAAGACAAAAAGAAAGGGAGTATTAAAGTTGAAATGGAAGTGTATGCCTTCAGATCTGGTAGTATCTTGGGAAAATGGAACATTTTCAAGTGAAACAAAAAGAATTTGTAATTAGAAACAATGCTCTAGGTACACTAGAATAGTTCTCTCAACCAAAAAATGATTAGAAATAGTAGAATCAAAAAGTCCTTTGATGCATATAATGACACATATTCAAGATCTCAATCATCAATGGGAGTAGGTTTTCGTAAGTGCTCTAATACCATGTTTGATAAATAAAAAAAAATCACATAGGTCAAACACCATAAGGAAACCAATCACACAAACATATAAAAGATTAGTACACCAAAGTGTTATGTGGTTAAAACCCTAAAAGAGGCAATATATGAGTGAAAAAATAAATGGCCCCAATGAACACGACCACTTGAGGCAATATATGAGTGAAAAAATAAATGATTTCCATATGAGTTTCTCACAATTGATCATTAGTGAATGACCCTCCATGTTTTTTAAATAGACATCATGGACCAATATGGTGTTAATCCATGGATCAATGTAACCATTAGTATCAATGAGAACATGAACCATCAAATCACTTTATGTCTATAACAAAAGTGTGACCATTATAGTAGATACCTACAAATGTACACTAAAAAACACACTTTACCTAAATACGCATTAGACCAAGTTTATTTTATCTAACTCCTTTAAGTGTCTAAATATCCTAACAATTTATTTTGTATATAAATTTATAATTTTGTAATAATATTTGAGTATTATATTTTTACAGTATCTTATTCCAATATTTTATTAATATCATAGGCTTTAAGTTTTTATCTCTTTTACATAAATAACCCCCCCTCTCCTAAAATGTTTACCACTTAATGAATACAATAAATAAAACTTCTTTGGATAGGTCTTCCTCCATTATTTTTTTTTTGTAGCTATTGGTTATGAACTGAACTGATTGTTTTTTATCAAACTTTGGTTAAGAGGAAGATATTAAGTGACTTTTCTTCTAATCATACAAGTTTTTTCAATATATAATTTAGTTGTATTTCACATATATCATGCCATTGTCACATTGAGAGGTATATTGTAACATGTCACTATACTAAGCACACTTTTATTGACATGTTCTTTGAGGACACTTACATGCAAGTTATGATATATTATGATTTTGTTTCGATTATGGTTTAAATATGATGATGATGATGTATTGTGACTTATAGATATTTTGATGTATATGTATTGTCAGATACTATTGACGAATTTTCTTGAGTGTGCAAGACACATGACAGGTTATGGATGTAGATGGAATCAATGGACTTCCTTGGACTTCGGATTGAGTCAGGGAGTTGATTGTATTTTGATTGAGTATTTCATTTTACGCTCATGTGAAATATGATTGATTACATTATGATTTATGTATATGGACTATTGACAACATTTTTATCAATGGATGTAGGCTTGACAATGTATGCTAATCCAAGACACATACGGAGTAAATGGGTCATGCACAGAAACCAGACATTGAGGTAGAGGTGTGACAACATCCCTATCACAGCCTACTAGCACTCTCGTCGTGGCCCAAATGGTAGGTTAACGATTACCTAGTTTGAGAGGTCCATGATGTCGTGAGGGCGGACTGCGATAGTCACTCGTGAATATTTCTATGGAACGCGCAATAAGGTAGAGTGCTTATTCCTTAGAAACCTTTAGTCTCTCACAAGGTCGATCGAATGGAATGTTGACTCTAAAGGGTCAAACAAACTTCCAAAACCATTCAATGGCGAGTGGCACTTATGGAGCACAGAGGTGTGTCTTGAAGGGCACATCACATAATTAAAAACTTGAGTCAATAAATCTAAGTGGCCTAGAAAACATTGAAATGATTAGACCTTGTTGGAATAAAATAATTAATTAAACCGTAAATTATTAACTATAAATTCCAACAAAAGTCTAAGCCTAAGTCTAAGACTAAGTCTAAGTCTAAATTTAATTAAAAGACTAAATGAATTATGACATATTAGAAAATAATTAAAATCTAGGAAAAAGGGGAATAAAATTTAAAGGTTGGATAAAATGCACATGTGTACATGAAAATAATAAAAAAGATTTTAAAATAGAAAAAAATAAAATATGAGAGAATAGGTGTACACATAGAATAGTATCTAGAGTCAATCTACCACTAATTCTAACTAGAAGAAGACTCATAATCCAACTCTAACTAAGATCTAGTTAGGGGACACTCATTGATTGAGAATTTGGGGAACAAAGGGACAACTAAGAGCGAAAATAAGAACACATTGGGGAATGTGAGGAAAATTGTCTTTTTAAATAAAATAAAAATGGTAATTACTTGTGCAACTTGGGGAGAGTGTGGCAAGTGTGTGAGTGAATAATCATACTTAATTTAATCTAAAAAGTCAATTATTTGCGCATCACAACATGTGTTAATGAGGAAATTTCTATAAAACAAATAGTGTAGAAGAAAAATGGATCTCACTTATTCTTGGTAAGGTTATGCTGCCAAAATTAGTTTTGACTGAGTTTTACTTGTGAGACTTGGGATACCAAGCTTCTAGAAAGAGTGGAAGCTCTACCTTGCGAGGAAAACATTGGATCTATTGTTTGTTGGTTTCTTGTGTATGGCCCATTTGCGACGCTATTGTTTGTTGGTTTCTTGTGTGTGGCCCCTTTGTAACTCAGGGGGCTAAGGAAGAAGAAGAGTACCCCTAGGATTGATTGGGGGTACCAATGTAGTTGATCAATTAACAAGCAAGAGACGGGCACAAATTTTTGAGTTGAAGAATTCCCTCAACACCATCGAATTTTCCGAGTTAAGATATTTAAATGTTGTTATTTCTGTTGATAATCAACTTATTTATTATCCTTCCCTTATTTATTATCCTTCTGAAATTTTTTGTAAACTTTTGAATAGATAGAACTCTCATTATGCAATAAGTAATTCACGTTGTTGGATATTGTTGAACCATTGATCCATTATATTGGAGTGTCCATTGTTTTTTATTACAGCTCGAATTAGAGTTTTTGTATTATTGGAAATTTACTTGTAAGGAAGATTCGTAGAAATAGAAAACCCTGTTTCTTTTTCAAGATATGCATATACTTTTGTACAAGAAGCGACTATAAAGGAAGGAGGCATGCTAAAAGTTTGTGCATTATGAAATCGAATTGTTTTATTTCACATTATGAATTTATTCTATTACCCAAACCATTTATCATGCTTCTTTCCTAGAA
>JZKD02S0279989.1:188415-230727 GCA_000966675.3 Picea glauca
CATTTATGTCCCTACGCATTTCTTCACCTTCATCAAGAGTCCAAGTAGGATTTTCTGGAGGCTTATTTGGTGTATAAGTTCCCTTTTTTGGTGGCATGTTGGCCAAGTATCACTTATGAACCTCGATTTTGAGGTGGTTCTCCTAGACAATATTTATTCTATTGTATCTCCCAAGTTTCAACCCTTCTGGATATGAAACTTTCTTTTATGTAGTTCTCTAATATTTCTTCTCTGCAATGCCATAAGTCTGATCAAAATTTGATTTTCCAAGTGGAATTTACGGTAACTTCCCCACAACTTTTCGATTTTTGGCCTTTCGAGGAGATCTCACTTGTATAGCGTGCCCTGCACAAAATAATTGATATTAAATTCTGAAACTAGTACCAAAAATACTACATCCTGTCCACGATCTAATGAAACTAGTCCCACTCAATTTGGATTCTCCAGGAAGAAGTTATGATTGTTTTACCCAGAACACCTTCTTGAGACTAGTCAATAGGACTAGTCAGATACCCTATCTTACACACGGTGTATCTACAAATTTATGATGACCCAGAAGATGAAATTTTTACCACAGATTCCTTACTAATTTTTGTAAATATCCTCCAGAGTTCAGGGTCTGAACAATACATAAAAAAAATTATAGAAAAAATTCTGTAATGACTCAGTTCAGGATGATTCTAGAACCCTATCTTGTACATAATGTATATTCGAAAGTATAATGTGTCAGGAGCTGAGTTTTGAACTCAGCGTACCTTGATCCGTCTACTAAATATATTCCAAGTCGTTCCTTTTGAAACATTGTAGAAAAAAATTTATAGAGAAAATGCCAAGGTCTCTCATATGTAGCAGCAAAACCCCAAAACCTGGCTCTGATACCATATGTTAAGAACCAAATATCAATATAGCATAGAAAAACCTCAGAAAAATTTCTCAACGCCTTGAAAAAGAGATAATTTTAGATAATAATCATTTTCGAGGGGGCAACCTCCTTTTACCCCACTTAAATGTTCAAGTATAAGATGATTCAAAATGAAAATGTCTCCTTGGTATATATAGGAGACTAGGAGGTATAATTATAACTAATGGCCTAAAGCTGACATAAATAAAATAACATTACTAATATAATATGCCCCAATTAAGGGGTAATGAGCCAATATTAGGGCTTAACAATCACAACAAAGCGAGACAACAAATTAATGTATGCGACCTCCTTGTTTGTGGGACAAGGGATTCCCTTCATGCAAAAATTTGACTGCTAAATATTATAACATAATGTCATTTAATATATCAATGATTTAATGACTTCTTATATATTTGTAACATCTGTACAAATGCATAGCATTTTATTTTTTTCCCAATTAGAAAACTACTAGAAGAGACGAGTAGTGATTATGTTCCTTGGAAAGTATTTCCTTTTTATAATTTTGATGCAAACTAGTGGACAGACGTTAGATTTGAAATAGTCTAATCATGTAGAAAATACTTGCTTTTTGTTAAAATTTGTGTTTAATACTCTCTATTTCAATTATATTTGATTTGTGTGTTAGGATGGTTTATAAATGAACTTTTGATTCTTTAAGTATATTTACATACTCGAAGTAGAGATTTTGTAAACATGGCATAAAACTAAATGAAGTGTTTATATTTGTAATATAGAGGAAGCGGGAGTAAATATTTTGTAAGCATGGCATAAAACTAAATTAATTCTATATATTTGTAATATAGAAGAACTGGGATTTAGAAGCATAGGTAGAATGTTTGATTCAACTATATTGGTTTAGAAAAATAAATATTTATACAAGATTAAGATGGTGAGATAATAAAAACAAATTTTCATTTGGAGAGAGTCTAAGTGTAGAATTAATGGAAAAGATGACAAGTGCTAAATTCGAGAGTGAAAAATTTAATGGTAAAAATAATTTTGAATTGTGGAAACTTAAAATGTGAAATTTGTTAGTACAACAAGGGTTGCATAAGGTGTTAAATGACAAGAGAAAAAAAATTGCATCTATGACCGATGAAGAGTGGGAAGACCTGGATGTGATAGCCCTCGGTGTAATTCGATTATCTCTTGTCGATGTTGTCTTCTTTAATAGTATTGGAGAAAAAACGACAACATGATTATGGAACATGATGGAAGGCCTTTATATGATGAAGTTCTTGACAAATCAAATTTACTTAAGAGGAATTTATAAAGTTTAAAATGAGAGAAGGTGCGAAAATCACAGATTATTTGAATGTGTTTAATAATCGTATATGTCAGTTGAATAGTATCGATGCTAAACTTGATGATGAACATGAAGCAGTTACACTATTATGTTCATTGTCTGAATCTTGGGAACATCTAGTTACTTCCTTTAACTTTAGTACAATTGAGACTCTTGGATTTGGTAATGTTGTTGGAGATCTATTGTCTAAGGAGGTGCAGAGAAAACCAAATATTGAAACCTCCATACCAAAAACATTGGTTAGTAGATGTTGGTCCACATAAAGGGGAGATGATTCAAGTAGAAAATTCAAAGATAGTTCAACAAGAATACAGGGTAAGGGAAAATGTTGGTACTATAACAAAGTTGGGCATATTAAAGAGGATTGTTGGAAGCTATAGGAGTCCAAGGAAGAGTCCAAAAATGAAGCAAATTCATTTGAATCATGTTCATGTATGATTAATGAAGTCTTGAGTATTAGTAGTGTCCCTGAATACTATGAAGAATGGATTTTAAACTTTGGTGCCTCACACCATATTTTCCCAAATAGAAATTGGTGTATTGCTTATCAAACAATTGATGGTGGAGTTATTCTTATGGGAAATAAAAATTCTTGTAAGACTGTCGGGGTTGGAAGTGTCAAAATCAAAATGTTTGATGGGATTATAAGGACATTAACTGATGTTACAAATGTGTCTGAACTAAATAAAAAATTGATTTCTCTAGGAGTGTTGGATTCTGGTGGTCATAATTTTACAGGTTAATGTGGAGAATTACAAGTGTTCAAGGGCAGTTTGATGGTTATGATGGAAAGGACAATTGAAAATTTGTATAAGTTGGAAGGAAAAACTTAAACAAGTGAAGTTGTAGTGGTATATAAGAAAGCAAGTGCACCTATTTTTTTATGGAATCAGTGATGGGATCATATGAACAAGAAAGGGATAGGGCTACCAGTATCATAAGTGTTACGAGGAAATTATCTCTATTGCTTGGGGTAAATCACAACAGACGAAGCGAAACCAAGAAATCAACTCTAGTCTCAAGTATGCTACACAAATGAAAATGCTAACAAAGGAAGGATAAAAGCCTACCTCATCTGGATGTCCAAAGAAGACCATGACTAAGCTCATGATCCAACACTTGATACTTGCAACTTGTTCTCAACAACCAAGATACACAAGAATATGGAAATTGTATAAAGCGTTAGCATATAAAATAGCATAATACACTAACATGTATAACAAATATGTTCATTGAAAGTAATACAAATATTTGCAACATATAATTGGATGAGAAAATAGTATTTCTATTAATGTAAATAATAGAAGTACATAGGTGACAAACTTTTGTAACGAAACATATAAGAACCGAGAAACTAAATCCCTCCACCTGGGTCTTCACCACTTCAATCCTCTACAAAGGCAAGCTCACAAGTAGTTAGACTAATTGAGTTTCTAATTCTCAAGATAGGAAGATCTTGGGGGCTAAACACAAGAAGTTCACACTTTCAAAGCCAAAGGGATGCAAACTCAATATGAAGTGAAATTTCTTGAGAGTGTCTTTTCTCTCTATGATGATGATATTCAAGGCTTGTATATGGCTCAATTTATATCCTTCAAGTCAACTTGAAGGGTTGAGACAGAGAGTTTCTAGTATATGGAAGGTCAAGGATCATGGATCTCATGACATGGTGCAAAATCCTGACATATTTTTTAATTTTTTAGCACAAAACCTTATGTATGCGGGCTGTAATGGAAAAACCTACATTTACACGAACTATCTAATTATGGCTAGTGTATGTATACATAATTTTTAATTTTTGTCTCTTGAATGAAAAAAATGGGTAATTTGAGTCTACAGAGGGAAAGAGAATGCCATCAAAGCAAGATGCATGGAGTGTGGAAAAAATTTCTATAACAGTAAGTTGTAATATATTTTCAGACTTTCAATCTTTGAATTTCTACAAGTTCTATATTTTTCTAGATTACCATGATGGGGTTAAGGGATGTAGATTGTGGGGTCCTATTACTTACAAAATAATCACTTGCAGATATATGCACATGGAACAATCAATATTTTTTCATGATCGCAAAGGGAGATTTGTTTGCAAAATCATGGAATCATTGTATTGTCTAAAGGTATGTAGACAATTGTACAAGATGTTAGATCTTTTCATGGTGAGCCAAAATTTCTTAAAAATTGAATATAACCATTGTCTTTATTTTGAATGTTTGGAAAATGGTAAATTCATTTTCTTTGTATTATATCTTGATGATATGCTTATTGCAAGACAAAGTAGGTGTTGGCCAAGATGTTTCATATCAAGGATCTAGGAGCAACAAAACAAATATGGTGCATAGGAGTACACAGAGATAGGAAAAACAGTAAGCTATGCTTATCACAAAAGAAGTCTATGGAAAAGATATTAATGTGGTTCAGTATGAACATTGTGAAACTCGTAAACATCCCTTTAGTTTTTCATTGTATGTTTTCTTCAAGTTTATGTCCTCGTAGTAAGGAAGAAAATGTTATGTCTTGTCTACCGCATGCTAATATAGTAGGAAGATTGTTGTTTGTGATATAATGTTCAAATATTTCACATACACATGGTATTTCTAGTTGACACATGGAAACATTGGGTGAAGAGCATGGAAATGAGTGCCTGTGTATGTTAGAACCATAGAAGCACACATATCACCTACAATGATGACCTCATTTAGCCTGTGGTTATGTCAATTCAGGAGACTTGGACAAGAAGAGACCTACCTCAGGTTATGTCTAACATGAATGCAAGGATCTATTGGGTAAGTTTGGATAGTTACATGATATGGTGTTCTTTCGTGGTCGAAGCATTGTGCATTTGACTAATCATCCAACATATCAAAATGGGACAATGCATCATTTCATAAGACAAATTATGATGCAGATGGAGTTGTCCATACCGAAGCAAGTTGTGCAAACATGTTTATGAAACCTGTTAGAGAAACTGCGTTGGGGTGTGGCTTCTCTCGACTTGCAAAAGAGGTGATGAATGGGATTGGTCAATAAACTGTTGTCAAGGTGGAGATTGTTGGAATTATGACAACAATTAGTTATGGTAATAATACAAATTTACTTATGATAAATATTTGGGAGTTTGCACAACTGAGGTAGTTCTTGAACCTATGTAACCAAAGAAAGTTCTTGAAGTGATGTAAATGGTGTAACCTATGTTGTATATATCCATGAAGCCCCGAGAGGATTTTGAATGTTGTAATCCTAATTGTAAGGTCATCTTGAATAATAAGATATACCGATAACTTTCCCCATGGATGTTTCCTTGACACATCACCATCCTAATTGTAAGTCGATCTTGAATAATAAGATATATTGATACGTTGCCCTCTCGATGTTTCATTGTAATTCGATCTTGAAGGAAATTGTAAAACACACTTGTGTTTATTGTTATAAAAATAAAAAAAAATTGATAGGTGTAATCATGGGTAGTAATTTTAATAGGTGTAATAATTTTGATAGGCATTATTAAGCATTGCAAATACAATATAATCATGGTTATGTAATGATAGGTGTATTATAATTTTTTTATACTTTAATATTTATTACAATTTTAAAACTAGGGAGGTAGGGTAGGGTATGTGTACATTTGTAAATTTTAAGAGTCAAATTTTAGGTAGAGTAGAGTCTCCTTGTCCTACAAATAAGAGCTTTTAGACACTAATTTAGTGTCTAAATTTTAATAGTCAAATTGTAAGTTGAGGAGAGTCCCCTTATCCCACAAACAAGAGCTTTCAAACATCAATTTAGTGTCTCCTTTGATTGTGACTTTATAATTAAATTATTATTATTATTATTTGGGGTCCCTTGTCCCACAAACAAGAGGATCTCATATACCAATATGATGTCTAGTTTGGTAGTGACTTAAAAAATAGAATATTATTATTATTATTATTATTATTATTAGGAGATAATTCTCTTGTCCTACAAACAATAGGATCTCATATACCAATTTGATGTCTAGTTTGGCAGTGATTTTAAAAATAGATAATTTTTATTATTATGAAAATGTCATATATTAATTTGATGTATAATTTGACACTAACTTTAAAAATAGAATATTATTATTATGAAATAATTCTCTTCTAAAAACCATAGTTTCACTACAAAGCTCTGAGTTAAACTACCTAATTAACAAAGTTAATCAAATTCAAATTAAGTGCACTTCAAACATTCGCTATCAAATTAAGTGCACTTCAAACATTCGCTATTCAAATTAAGTGCACTTCAAACATTCGCTATCAAATTAATATTCTTGCACGCCAATTTCTTCCTAGTCGACCAGAAGTTGGTCCAATTTCAAATGTACATCTTGTCTAGTATTGTCAGGCGGCGGAAGAGAACATGGCAATATTAGATATATTAATCCATTGATCCAATCTACTTTGTTTTTCTCACACAATGGATAGCCACAGCTTTCTATCCATG
This sequence comes from Picea glauca, assembly GCA_000966675.3. Classification (NCBI taxonomy): domain Eukaryota; kingdom Viridiplantae; phylum Streptophyta; class Pinopsida; order Pinales; family Pinaceae; genus Picea; species Picea glauca. Next base: position 195,108 of record JZKD02S0279989.1, read on the forward strand.
GATCCAATCTACTATGGTGACAGAGTTCCCCTCAGCTGGGTTGGGCATTAATCTATCAGTTTCGTTTTTTACAATGGTGACGGACTTCCCTGCAGCTGTGTCCGGCATTAATCTATCAGTTTGGTTTTTTAATAATGGTGAGAGAGTCCCCCACAGCTGGCGTTCGGCATTAATCTATCAGTATATTTAAGATTGAAAATAAAGAAGTGACATCCTCAGTACTGACTTACTTATACTCTATTACTAGCTTCCTTGAACTTTGAGCCATGAATCTGAACTGGCTGTCACTTAATCGGAACCGATTAATCTCCAGTTAAGAGACTATCCATCGATTCGTACAGGCATTATCCATGCTTCCCTCTATAGCTTGTAATAACTGTTATTTAAATCACTCTAGTTTTGTAAAAATCAACTTAATCAACCTTGGATCTACTCCACCAATATTCGAATTCTAAGTTAATCTAAGGTAATCATGAATTCATGAATCAGAGAATTATAGATATCAACTCTTATCTGCACATATATATACTCAAACCAATCAATGTGTCTGGGCAGCTTCCCTTCATCTTGCAGCTCACCGTTTATATTATTTACCATTAGATTTTCGTGTTGAGATAAATGCTCATCATTGAGAGCAGCATGGACCATTTGAGCTGAACAACAATTCCAGACGCGAGCTTTAAGCATCAGACAGACTTGTTATAGACGCGTACCGTCTGTCTGGTTCTTAAGGCTTTCCAAACTTTGATGGGTCTATGCTGCCTTCAATGATAAGCTTTTATTAATGGTGACCGAAGTTACTGACAGGAAGAGAAATAACGTCTTGTTTGTGATCAAACAAATTGCTGTCCATACATGTTAAGGTCCAAATTGTTTATTATTATTGTATGCTAACCTGTCCGTGATTGTTTAATGACCTGCAGGCCTCCAGTTTGCAACTCTACATTTATTGGGTTGAATTTGCTGAAGCTCCTTTCTGGTTGTCAATTTAGTTGGGCAGAGTAGACGGTAAGCTGTAAAGGCCTTCTGTAAGCAGCTCGACAGAAATCCACGGAAACGTAAGGTATGGCTATTATATTTCTTTGGGGATTTGGCTCACTTCTCTATCCAGTTTCTGCTATTCTATCACGCTCTTGTTTACAAAGAAGGGTAACGCTGACACTTTGAATGTTGTTTGTATCTCGCAGAACTGAAACATCATGACCATGGTAGGGTTTCTGACACATCATGCCCATGGTAGGGTTTCTCGTTTCAAAGGAAACAACGAGGTTTGAATAACTTAAAAGTACACAAGTTCTGGCAAAAATATCTCTAGGGGTTTTATTTAAATTTGAGTCCACTTAGATCTGAGACATTTTGCAGATCTAGCTTTCCGTTTGGTTGGAGTTCGACAGATTGAATCATCTAACTTTCTGGATTTCGACAGATTGAATCATCTTCGAAATGATTCAATCTGTCGAAATCCAGAATCATCTTCGAAATGATTCAATCTGATGAAATTTCCAGTATTGTCGGATTTTGACAGATAGAAGAAATTTTCCTATATTGCTGCCACGAGCCATATAAGGCACTTTGAATGGTGTGTGTACCTGGCAGAGCTGGCATCTCTTGCCCATGATAGGGCTTGCAGTCTCAAAGGGAAACACACAAGGTTCCAAGGACCATCCATGTTCCGAAAAAGTTTTAGCCATGATCAGAATATCATTGTGATTTGAGTTTTGTATAGGGTTGAATGATATCTTGAGAGTTTCATTATTGTATGTATATGATTTTGTTCATTGTGATTTGACTTTTCTATAGGGTTGAATGATATCTTGAGAGTTTCATTATTGTATGTATATGATTTTGTTCAATTTGGAATCAAATTAATCAAAGTTTTAAAAAATCTTATTTTTTTTTAATGCAAGATTAGATGACTATACGGTTTGAATGTTGTTTATAGCTAGCAAAGTCGACATATCATACCCATTGTAGGGTTTTCTGTCCCAAAGGGAAAACGGAGGGTTCGAAGGGGTAAGCTCGCTAGGGTTTTCTGTCTCAAACGGAAAACAGAGGGTTCGAAGGAGTAAGCTCGCTCGACTGAGGGGCCTGTGACCACGAGCCATTGGATTTAAAAGGGAAGAAAGAAATGTGCTTCTCATGGTATATGTGGCCGCAATGGAAACACTCACTCGGGGCGTTGCATATTTTTTTGGCAGACTGCAGCCTGTGGAAGGTGCCACTAGTTAGTTGAGCTGTTTGCATTTTCAGGGCTGTTACTTTTTCCCATTTTTGCAGCACCTTTCGAAGGTTTGTAACACCTCCTGCTTGTTTTGCATGTGGCTGGGTTTTCCTTAGTTGTGGAGTGTTTTTCTTTAACCAGTAGAGTGGGTCTTCTCCATGGCACGGATCGGTTTCTTTGCACAACATATAGGCTGCTCTTTTGTACGGAAATTTATGCCCAAGGCTGTTGCCCTCTCATCAGCATCCATTGATATGATTCCTCTAGCCTATGAGTCCTTTACTTTTGTCTCTCGTGCACTGAATTCTTCAGCAGTTGGAGCTTGTGTATTCATACCTATTTCATCTATGTGTTGTTGCTCTGTCAATAAACTATTAGAATGCTAATGCTATTATCCTGCTGCCCTTCAAGCTTTGACTGTGTTTTTTCAACACACCCAGTTCCTTCAGCTGATGATTTCAATTCCTTCAAGTTTTGACTGTGTTTTTTCAAATCCTTCAAGTGAACAACGATTATTTATATGGGTACTTATATCATGGTAACACGCATTGATTCTACCGTGAAGAAGCATCTTTTGATTATTGCGCCAGAGTGAGTCTCTCAACTCTGTCTGTGGGGAGATGGTGTAAGTTTGCTACGTTACCTGATAATAAAATAAATAAATATTGAATTATAAAATTGTATTATTTTATATGATAATAAAAAATTATTTATGTACATATGTAACTGCCCATATCTAAAATATTAAACTAGTTTAAATTTATTTTAAATTCAAATTTATTAAGAGAAAGATTAAATTTATTAGATTGTAAATTTTTTTATTATTTATTATAGAAGAATTAATACTTTCATATTATTTAAAATATAAATAATTACATCTTAATAAATTTGATTCCTCTCACTCTTTACTATTTAAAAAATCTTATTATTCATTATTTAATTAATAAGGATTTCAAGTAAATGTATATTGGTAGTATTTAGATGGTGGATAAATATATGATATACTGGGGTCAAACCATCAATATATATCACATTTTAAAATAGAGGTTTTTATTTACTATTTGAAAATTCTTACTATTGGCTATTTAATTAATAAGGATTTCAAGTAAATGTATATTGATAGTATTTAGATGGTGGATGAACATATGATATGGTGGGTCAAACTATGAATATATATCACATTTTAAAATAGAGGCTCAAAATAAAAGGTATGATGTTAAATCTGGTTGGAAAATATGGATAAAATAAAAGGTATGATGTTAAATCTTGTTTTAGAATTTGGATAACTGAAAATGTTAATACAAATTTCAAATAGAATTTGGGTAATTGAAAATTTTAATACAAATTTCAAATAAATGCATGTTGGTAGTATTTAGATGGTGGATGAATACATGATATGGTGGTGTCAAACCATGAATATATATCACATTTTAAAATAGAGACTCAAAATAAAAGGTATGATGTCAAATCTTATTGGAAAATTTGGATAAAATAAAAGGTATGATGTCAAATCTTGTTTTAGAATTCGGATAACTGAAAATGTTAATATAAATTTCAAATAAATGTATGTTGGTAGTATTTAAATTGTGGATGAATACATGATATGGTGGTGTCAAACCATGAATATATATCAACGCTCAAAATAAAATGTATCATGTCAAATATTGTTGGAGAATTTGGATAAAATAAAAGGTATGATGTCAAATCTTGTTCTAGAATTTGGATAAGTGGAAAGGATGGATTATCACTAAAATATCTTGAATCCTAGAATGAAACAATGTTTAGGCTCAAAGATAAACTTTAAAACAATAGATTGTAGATATAAAAAAAAAAAAATCATCTTTTCACCTTTTTCACTTACTGGAACCCTATTTCTATAGCTTTATGTTCACTTTTTGACTTACAACAATCTTCAAACTTAGTTGATATATTTTCAATTCAATTCAAATTTCATTTGTATTTGTTCACTAAAACTTTATGTGTTAGGGCCTTACTAGAGCCTACCTATTTTAGGCTAGTTAAGAGTTAGTTAATTAATGTAGGCTACAATTTTCTTTGAATAAGATCCATTAGATAGTAGTGGACAATTATTTAATGTAAAAGGGTCCTCTTTATTAAATAAGGTCTTCGTACTCATTAATGATGGAACCACAAGTAATTAGGGTTTCCATATTGAAATCTCCATGTACAGAGTTACGAGGCTATGCAATGTTTTGTTGAGTATTGTTGTATTTGAAGTTTTGTTGAACTAGAGTATTGTTGTATTTGGAGTTTTTCTCAACTAAATGGCACCCCATCTTAAGAGGTAAGTGAACATTGCTTTCTTTCTTCTAAATATGGTTAATACAAGCGTTTAATCTACATCTTTTATCTCACTATCTTTTGTATCTAGTGTTTTACAATTATTATCTTTGTATTACTTGGTGTATGTTTCAAGTTTAAGGATTCAGGAACACTACAAGTGGTATCAAAGTTATTCCCTGAGCCAACACACCTTCGAATTTCGGTAACCTTTTTTCAGGCTAGAGATGTATTCCAACATTTTTAAATAACATAGTGATGTATCATTCAACGAGTAAAGATGCATTTTGGGAAGAATACACACAGAGACTATAAGTAGAATCTTTGTTGGAAATCCTTGTAACCCTTGTTGGTACCCCTTTGCGTAGTATTGCATCACACTGATGGACAATTGATTTGGGTAGTTGGTTGTCATTGATGTCAACCCTTGGAGAAGCGTGGAGCCCTAGATATGTGGTTGAGATTGATGGTGAGTCAGTTATAATTGATGGCGTGGTTGATGTTAGTAGATGTGTTGGGTGCAATTGATGAAGTCTACATGAAGCCCCAGAGGTGTGGTTATGGGACACGAAGTTGGTTGAGGAAAATGGGCATGAAGAACAATGTAAATGTAGGTAATACACACATAGATCGATATTCCTTGTTGTGTCATTTATGGTGATAGGTGGTATGCCATGTGATTCCTCATGGTTGAGAAGTTATGTGGTCATGAAGTTGGAATCCCCATAGATGGGTTAAGAAGCCCCTAGTTGGTTACAATATGGGTTAAGCATCCTCTGATTGGTTGCAGGTCATTAATGAAAGGGTAAAGTGGTTGTAACAAGAAAGTTCAAGAAACCCTAAAGTTAAAGAAAGAGGTTACTTAGAAAAAGTATGTGTACACCTCAAGAAGTCACTCATAAATACATTCACACACACATTCTATTGAATATATTCTATGTGAGTAAGTGATTCTTATATGAGGTAACCAATGAGATATGAGGTGAATTTCATAAGGAAGATGAAGTAAATAAAGGAGAAATTATAATGGACGATGAATTCTTGGGATGATGTGTCCTAAGGTATGTTATTTAAAGGTCATCTTACCATTTTTGCTATAATTGTTTTTCTAGAATGATTTAGATAGTGAAAATTGGAGGAGGTCGAGAAGACATGTCAAGGTACCAGTGGTAAACATTTTATCTTCTGGGTCATTGTATTTTCTAAGATACAATGTGTGAAAAATAGAGTTTTTAGCTAGTCCTCAAACTAGTCTCAAATAGGTATTCTGTGTAAAATAGTCATAACTTCTTCATAGAGGATCAAAATTTAGTGAGACCAAATGCATTCGATACAGTCCAATCCATAGTATGTTGTGTATGATTTTCAGATCCAGATATCCAAAATTCCACACATGGCATTATGTACAAGTTATCTCTCTAGAATAAGCCAAAATTCAACAAGGTCTTCCATTTTTTCTATAACTCCTTTTCTAGGATGTTCCAAGAAGTGAAAATTGGAGAAATTGTAGAGACGATATTGAAGAATATTGGGTATGATTTTTAGAACTTTATTCACTACAAGTACAAATGTATGCTTGTTGAATGTTAGGTTTTGTGACTAATCGAAAAACTAGTCTCGTGAGACTAAAGTAAAGTTTGATGAAGATGGTATTCTCTTGTTGATGAAGTTGAGGAAGGTATGCATGTCTATAATCACATACACCATGTGTGTTACAGAGTTAAATGTATGTTTATATGCATTTTTTTAGGGTTACATATTGATGATGTTATGGTGCATGCTCGAGGAAAGTCTTTGGCATATTGTTGAGGCATTGTCATATTGTTGAGGCATTGGCACATGCTTGAGGCACATCTTAGGTGCATGGTTGAGGCATATACTTGGTATATGATCTTGGTTTTTTGGTACTTCATTGAGGAAATTCATTGATGATATATCATGGTACATGGTGTATGGTATGATTAAGACACATCATGAGTGATATGCTATATGGTTGAGGCACATGGTTTGAGGAGCATCTTGGATATTGGGAACATTTCTTGAGATACATTTTTAGTATATGTATGAGGCATTCCTTGGTGACGTTGATGCATGGTGAGATACATAGTTGATGGATGATATGGTGTTGGAACATGTTTTGGTTGATGCATGATCTGGTACAGGTTTGGTACATGGTGGATTTGGTTTCATTGATGTAGAGTATTGGTGATAGTGACAGGTTGACAATGACAGGTTGATATGATAGATTGACAATTACAGGTTGATGTGACAGTGATATTGATAGTGACAGTGGCAATGAAAGTGACAATGGCAGTGATTGTGGTACACGCAATTGGTCTACACCTATATTTTAGGGAGGTAGGACGGGGCAAATAAAGGGGGTTGTAGTCTCATTCCAATTGGAGCCAGAGAATCAAGGTGTTGGAGCTTCATTCAGGTTTGAGCTTGAGAATCACGGGGTTGTAGCCTCCTTCTAGTTAGAGCTAGAGAATTCAGGGAGTTGTAGCTTCCTTCATGTTTGAGCCTGAAAATCAAGGAGTTGTATCCACCTTCTGGTTAGAGCCATAGAATTCAGGAAGTTGTAACTTCCTTCAGGTTGGAGCCTATAAATAGGGGATCATAACCTCCTTCCAGTTGTAGTTGGAGAATTGAGAAGTTGGTGTTTTCATTGAATTTATTCTTTGATATATAAGAAATGATTCCATGGTTTTCTTATGTTTGGGATTCCACGTAAATTCTGGTGTATTGTGTACTTGATATGATGTTTTTTATGTGATGGTACTTATGTTTATATGCTCATGATATACTAATGATATATTGATGATATCTGGTTGATTGAGTTGAAATTTACATATTGTGGATAAAAGTAGATATTCTAGCACACACAACACATGTATATAGATTCTCACTTCCACATATCTTTTGGTAGATTGGAAGTCCCCTAGGTATACCTGAAAACAACACTAGATAAAATTATTATCCATCTTTTTTCTATAGTAAATTAAGAACAACACTCGAAGAGATCACTCTCTAGTACCTAGGTAGTTGGGTTGTATCACTAAGGGCATGGTTTAGATTTCTTATTTAGTGTATTTTTAGACTCCACAAGTATATCAAAGATATATATCACCTAACATTCCTATATATTTAGGACCCTTTGATCCCTAGCCTCAATAGTCAATGAGAAAAATTCCTACATCTCTACATCCAAAAGGAATTTGGATAATTTTTCATTTCAGTGATAATCAACCAACAATAATACTCCCATAGGAGTATTACTCACCCCCCAAAAAAGTCTAGTTCCTACCAACACCAATGTGGGATACCAATCTAAAAGCATTCCTTGAATCCTATTCATCACCTCAGTATACCCCTTGAGTAATGTTTTCCATGGACTCACTAATACATTGTTATGGGTATATCTCTAAAGACTTCTCTCAAGCCACTAGTTGAAGTGAGCTAAGTCAGGCTTAACCTTTTGATGGAATATCGAGTGGTTCCATGGTCCATAATAACAACATGAAAACTACTAAGAACTAACCCCAATACCTATACACCAAGAACAAATATATTGACACCATGGCTCCTAACCTTCAGTTTTCATTCAATTAGCTTTATGTAAAGGTTGACAACAAACATTGCAAAGTCCTACAAATGTTGGTATCTACATGTTCACACTTGGGTATAGATATGATAGATCCACACATCAATCCTACCAGGGATGAATGCTCAACACATCTAGAACATGACATTGACACTGAAAAACACTAAGAACCAACCCCAATACCTACACACCAAGCATGAATAGATTCACACCGAGGTTTCTAAACTTCAGTCTCCATTCAATTATCTTTCTATAAAGGTTGAAAACAAACATTCAAGATTCCTACAAGTGTTGGAATCTATATGTTCACACATGGGTATAGATATGATAAATACACACATCAATCCTACGAAGGATGAATGCTCAACACATGAAGAACATGACATTCACATGCTCTTTTAGGATTTCCATCACCCACCCTTTTAGGATCACAATTCACGGCATCACTTTCCTAAGGTCAACATGAATAAGTTTGATTTTTTTGATACCTATAGTTGGATTACCTGGATAGAAAACCATTTCTCTCCATGGAATTATTGATGACCTACATAAATTAAAACTAGGATTCTTATATTTGGATGCAAAATGTTGGAAATGGTGGCAATGGTATAACAAATCGTATGGAGGATACATTAATTGGACCCAATTTGTAAAATTTATTTATGCTCGTTTTGAACATGACACTCAGTATCTAGGAATACTAATAAAATTACACCAAATAGGCACATCCATTGGCTATATTGCACCCTTTGTGAAATTAGGAATCCATATAGAAAGTCTATCTAATTCATTTTTTGAGGAATGTTTCATTGGTGGTCCCAAGGAGGAAATTATAGAAACATGTTATGATGCAACACCCAAACACATTGTTTGAAGCTTGTGATAGAGCTAAGGAATATGAGATGGTGATCAATGCCCAAACCCAAAAATCCTCATTCCCTACTCACACTATCCCTCCCGTGGACACTACCTTGAGATCCTCCACCTCTCGTCCATTAAGAATCCAAAAGTTGTCTCTCGAAGAGATGGAAGAATATGAATGACTCAACTTCTTCTATAATTTTGATGAGAATTATTTCAAAGGGAACAAATGTAAACAACACTTGAATTATTTCAAATGCATGTATATATACAAGACTACTTAGAATATATTCCTATTGAAGATACTCCTGAACCAAATATGAAGACACCATCCCTCCCATGAACAATGAAACTCCCTTGCAAGATCTTTCTTAGGAACCCAAATTTATCTACGTTCCCTATTAGGTTTCTCAATGCCCCAAACCTTGAAATTGATTGGATACATAAAGTACCACAAAGTGATTTTCTTTATTAACAGTGGAAACACCCACAATTTTATTCATAGGAGAGTGGTGTAAGAAACCCATTCTTATGTCCATTCCATATACAATTTTCAAATTATGATAGACAATGATGGTATGATGAAATGTGGGGGAATGTGTGAAGATGTGAAACTATAGATTAGTGAATATCATATCATATGTTTGTTATTGACATGGGTGGTTGTGATATAGTTCTTATGTAACATCACCACTTTAACATCACAAAAGAAATCTATTTTAACGTAGTAGTAGTAGTATATCCATTTATTTTTGTAAGGATTCATTAATCGCCCTTCTAAGAATTATTTAATTCCCAACGATTTTCTATGTAACTTCTTGAGTGTTCCTTCTTTGAAATTAAGATTTGATTTATAATTGCATACATATATGAACTATTTATTGTCTCTTCTCCCTAGAATTGACATTCAAATAACCAGTCAAATACAACTCCCACGGTATTAGAAAAATTTAGAGATCATAGAAAAGTTTAGAGATCAAAGGGGAAACCTTCAATCGAAAATTTTATTAGTCATAATTTGTTTTATATGGATCTATAATCAAACTAGAATGCCAACCAAGAGTCAACAAACTCAGTTAATAATCAATCTAAGAATGATGAAAAGATTAGCCAATTTATCATTGATGTACTTGCCATAGTAGAGTAACGATTTTCCTTTCACTGGAACTTTTGAAAACAAAATAAGAGGAATAAAATAAAAAACTTGTCGTAGAAAATTGATAAATAAAAATTTCAAATAGAAGGGTATTGTTATAACAAGATTTGTCTCACCACATGCAACTTGTCCAAAAATCCTTTTCCATGTCCCTATGTAGACTTGAAGTCCCTTTTTGCAATTCCTAGATCTAAAAAGAATATTGTTGCCACATATATGTGCCCTAACAGGTATACAACATCCGTATACGCAGGTTGCACCATTACAACCCACATACATTGGGTTTTGTGCCCAAAATTAAAAATTGTGTTGGGTTTGCATGTCACGTCACGAGATCCATGATCCTTAACCTTCCATATACTGGAAATGTTCTGACTCATCCCTTCAGTTCCATTCGAAGGCTATAAATGGGCCATATCCAAGCCGTGGAGAAATAGAGAAGAATTCAACTTTGAGAGAAAAGTTAATTTGGAAAAATTATTCACTTCATATTGAGTCTAAATCCCTTTGTCCTTTTAAGTATGAACACATTGTTCAGTCCCCAAGATCTTCCCTATTTGCTGGAGAACCTCATTGTCTATCTTATATGAGCTTTCCTTTGTGATGCAGGAGAATCTTTCCACCTTAGCATGTGCCAACAATCCAACACATCAATGCACATTCAAGAAAGGGAGAGATGCACCAACCCTCTCGTTTCCCCCCTAAATTTTAAAACTTCATTGTAATAAATTGTAGTTAATTGATGCAAGGCTTGTGTAGAGCCAAGTTGTTCCTTTGTACAGGCCAAGTGTTAAATCGCCTATAATAGGCTCGAGTTGGACAGATTTTGAGCATTGCCTTAGATATGGAAATGCACATTTTCATTCAATGTAATTAAGCCTCAGTAGATAGTTGTTGTAATTGTGATAGGATACCACTAAGGTATCTTGGAGGGAAAGATTGCTTAGCTCCCTCTTGTACAGATCGATGTAATGTATGCCCGAGGGTAGTTCTTGAGACATTGTTGACGTTTGATTGTCAATCATTGTAATCCAAGGAGAGGAGAGAGTTGAGACTATGTTGCAGTCAAACCTACACATATTGTAATCAAGCATTCAAATATTAATATAAACATCCAGTTTTCCTGCATTTGATTCTCGGTATGTTATATGGGTGTTTTCTGAATGTATTTGAATGGTTACTATGTGTACTTATGAATGTTGTATATGTAATAAAATATTTCATTTACAGTAGAAGGATAAAATTCCCTCTCTTTGTATGATTTTGCATAAAGTTATGGGTTCTTTTAGGCTAGTGCAAGGAGTGCATGACAGAGCGTTGGAACCTATGTAGCCAATGCAAGGAGTTCACATCTAAATTTTTCTTCGTGTTCAGAAGAGAATGTGTCAGGTGGGTAGACTAGAATTATTTCAAACTTAGGAGGAGCCTCAGAGTTATTGAATAGTCTAGAAGAAAGTCTGTGCAAGAAAAAGCACAACCAGAGTTGTTGAATACTCTATTAGGATCTACAAAGTGTGCATTGAGTAGGTGCAAGGAGTGCACAACAGAACTCTATTTAGAGTTATGTGAGAGAAAAGTGTCAAGGAAGACACCCCAAATTTGTTGAACACTTTGGTACCCAGATGAAGGAGGAGAACCAGAGTTGTTGAACACTATAGGGAAGATCTCAGTAAGTGTGCATTGAATAGGGGAGAATAATGCATCAGTGAGCCCAAAGGGTTCAGGACTCAAGAAAATACTTGTGCAAAGTGTGCATCAAGACAACACTTAGACTAGTGTTGAGAAGGTCTCAAGGAAGACAAGCGCAATGAGTGTGCCAAAGGTAAAGTATTTCAGACTTTACAAAGATCGGGAGGAGTAGTGAAATTGTACACAAAGGCTCTGCAAGACATGCAGAGGCTAAGGACCCTCACAGGTTTGAATTATGAATATAACACATAGTTCGCACAAGGGTGAATTTATTCCTAGTTTAGAAGCTCAGGAGGAAGAGTGTTGAGTTTCCAAGAGGGCACCATAAGTATTCAAAAGAAGCAGAGGGCCAAGACCCTTAGGATTTTGAGCACATTTCGAAGCTCGGGAGAGAAGCAGTGCAGGTTTGCACAAAGGGAAACTTACTTCATGTTCCAAAACATAGGAGGTGGAGTGAAAGTCGAGACCCTAAGAAGTTGGGCTCACAGGAGGATCAAAGGTCACAGATTTTGAATCTTTTTAAAATCCCCCATTGGAAGTGAGGAGTATAGACAACGGAGGAAAATATACAAGCGTCGTTGGATTGGCCACCAGGAGAAATATGGACTATTAGATATACGTCCAGGCAAGAGAAGGAAAGAGACCAAAAATCCCTTTAAGGGAAGAGATTTAAGGAAGCAACGACGAAGATATAAGAGAGAGATGAGTTGAGAGTTGATGACCATCAGATCTGGGATAGTTGCAGGAAGGATAATATTTAAGACCTTCGGCACCTCATGTGTTCGAGGTTCAAAAGGTGTACAGAGAGATGGAATCATCGAAACCTCAAAGGATCAAATACATCACGACCATTTATTCCATGGTGGACAATTGTCAATAGATTGAGAGGTTCAGGAGACTAGAGCCCGGGAAATTTACGAAGAGAAGAAGGCCATTATGCCGAAGTCTTGATTGTCTAAAGTAGATCGTGACCATCGGATCCCAAGGACGTGTGGCACACGATTAGGTGTTTTTGGGTTCATTGTTTGGGAGGAACAACACCAAGAAGGAGTAGGGGGTGTCAAAATGGTTGGGGGCCCGAAGGGCCGAAGCTCCACCAACCATCAATCTGTTGTGAAGACACATTAGAATATCTCCTTGCTTGGAGGTTTGGTACCTCGAGAGAGAATTCAAAGGGGGAGTGTTGACCACAATGAACTGAAGCCTAGAGGGGTAGACACCAATATATGACCATCGATTCAGAGGTAGACATGTGGATCAATCCCATGAATTTGGAGGCACAACACTTCGGGGACTTGGAGAAGTACCAGGTGTAGAGAGCCCCGAAGCAACAAATGCCTAGCACCTTGTGGGTTAAGTCCTATGTCAAAACTCAAGGTCATATGAGGAAGGGGGCCTAGTGAAGGGTGACTAGTGCCTGTGTGTTTTCAAATTTTTAAAAGGGATAATGGGCTCGAAAAATGCTCATAGATCTTGAAAAACCTACACGGGGAGCTAAAGGGGACCTGTGTAAACTTCTTTGGGGTTCTAGCAGGGGCCCTAATAGTCAATCTGACTTGAGATTCGAACGATCCTTAGACCGGGAGGTCAATGGACTCTGGGAGAGGCAGGGGGTCTGCGTCACTTTGGTGGAGGATTGAATTGATGGAGGCCCAACTGGAAGGGACTTAGTTTCTTAGTTATGAATGTGCCGACAGAAAAGTTTTTCATTCATACACTTATGTTGATTACATTTTAATATAAATACTCTTTTCTCATCCAATCAATGTCTCGAAAATATTTGAATTGTTATTCCATGGGCATATTTTTTATGAATATTGATGGATTATGTTATTATATGTCCTAACTTTATATATTATCACCATATGCTTGTGTATATTTCTTGTTGAGAACAATTTCCAGGTGTATATATTTGAGTCAAGTGATCAATGGTGGACTTCATCGAACGTCTGGATGAGGTAGGCTCTTTATCTTGTCTTGATAGCATATTTGTTTATATAGCATACTTGATATTAGAGTTTATTTCTGTAGTCATTTTCGTTTGTTGTGGTTTACCCCATGCCATAGAGTTATTTTCCTCTCAACAGAATTAGTGAACATACTGGGGAGAGAATCTTCTTTTCAGGGTTTGGAGTGTTTTTCTCCCTTGATTTCTCTCAATTATCTTGAGTTTCCTCTCATCTAATTCCTTGAAAACCCATTTTCATTTTGAGTCTGAGTTTCTTGGCCTTATCCTTAACCTAACAATATTTCAATACATATACATGGGATTTCTCTTGATAGACATATACAGACACGATTTGTCATTCTACAAAGGGTGTATATACGTGGTTTTGTCGTGAACAATCGCGTACATCATCCTTGTTTGCTTGACTACTAAGTTTGGTGTTTTTCGGGTAAGTTTTGATTGTTGCTGAGTCTTCTTGGGTCTCTGGCATGATTGTTAAGTTCTCGCAGAGTGATAGGAAACATTTATTTGGTTGAATTTTTGGGCGGTATTTCTTTCTCATCATTTTTGTTTCATTGGTAGTCCTTGCATCTTGGGATGGATGTTTTCTTCTTGATATCCTGCTTGGTTTTTCCTTTTTTGCTTACAGTAGGGTTTATATATCAAGTTGTTGTTCAGTCCTTACATTTTCATTTCCTTTATATTGAAAATACAAAAAATACACATTTCGCATCATGGAATTTGATCTTTTGGGTTCTTATAATTGATTTTGATATATGTATGGAAATATTACATCTTATTTTGAAATCGCAAAGTTGAATTGAAAATTTCATTTTGAAAAAAGCTTATCATTTGTTAAGATTTGAAGTTATTAATTTGCATTATATTCATATTCATTTCTTTTACTTGCTGAGTCATAACATGTAACGCTGATAAATTTAAATTTGTTTAGAAACAATTTTATTTTTCAAGGTTCACAAACTAGCTTAAGATTTAGAGCCTTGGAATAGGATTTTGTTAGTAAACTTCTCCAAGGATATTAATCTCAACATATATGTCTGACTAAGGGAGTGGTGAAATCCATTGTATAATTGGTGACGTCAGGAGGCTCCACTCACACGAAATTTAAGCATGAGGTTGCACAAATTTGGTTGAGGAGATATCCCTCCAATACCTTCTTAGGGTTAGAGATATTTCTAGGTATATATTTGTATATGGAGGTCTTTCTAGTACCTTTACTTCTGTGAGAGGCATTTCTTTCAATTTTTCGATCTTTTTTACCCTTCCCATACAGTGGACTTGACTTACGATTGTTTTCTTGTGCATTGGTTATATCATGTTGTATTTAGTTGCTTGACATAGGTAGCCACATAGGTTACTTGCAAGGGTTATTCTGCAGGTACCCTAAGTCAGATAAGGGTCAGACAACAAACAACCTTTATGGAGGATTACCTCTCTGGGGGGATCTGACTGACTACATTTTTAATCCCACGAGGGCCCGTATAATTGATTCTGATACCTCTGATATTTTGAAAGGAGTCTCAGGCCCCTCTTGGGTGAGGCATGCCTACTCTAGTGAGGGAGGTCCCTTTTCATCCATTATATATTTTTTGTGTGCATAGGCATTTTTTCTTTACTTTGGCGTGCTCTTTGATTATTAGTTGGACTTAGGATTTTTTATTGTGTCATGAGTTTTCATTGTTATGGTTAGTGGAGCCCTCGTGACTCCCTCAGATAGCTCTACCCAACCCATGGTCTTTTCTCATTCCATGGGGATGAATCCTTTTGTATTTATGAGTGGTATGTTGAATCATGATACTCATCCAATACCTTGGGCCTCTAATCATTTTTATCATGATATTTCAAACATGTCTTTGCACTTGCCATCCTCTATCTCATCTTCTTATGTGAATCCTAGTTTTGGGTCTCGGGGCATGATGCCCGCTTATTCTTCCTTTTCATTTGGTGGAAATCATATCCCTCAACCAACTCTTACGGTAGGAGGTTGGAATTTTCCTTCCTATGGATCTAATCCTAGCTTCACTTTTTTAGGAAAAAGTGATCAAATGGGTGATCATTCTACTTATAACATATTGTCCATCTATCCTTCTTCTGTTATGTCATCTCCTACGAATTATTTTCCCATGGTGGACCTATGTCTTTCCTCTGGTGTTTCATCCTGGGGTAGTAATTTTTATAGTATGGGCAACCCCCTTCACGAAATTCCTTTATATGGGGGAAAATATATCCTCAACTGAGAAACCCTTGTCATGTCTCTTTCTCTTTGCAAGCGGCTTCCTTGGTGATGATTCCATTACAACTATTTATGAATTAGTTTGAAGGAGGATACTTTCCTTCCAAATAGGGCCATTATGTATACCAAAACCCTTCGGAGCCTACAATTTCTCAAAATCAGTCTTTCCTAGAACCTTGGTCTCAAATGTTGCAACCAACCACTACCACTCTATTGACTACTATTCACACTACACATACATCAAAAACCTATTATAGTCATGTTGGGGATTCATCACCAAACTCTACTAGTCATGTTGGGAATTTATCACCAACCTTTGCAAGTCATGTTGGAGATTTGTTGCTAGCCTCTGCAAGTCATGCTGGGAGAATGTCAGCAGCCACTACAAGTCATGATGGGGGCATTCATACAATTGAGAAGCCTGGATATATAAGATGTAAGTCCAAGTTCCTTTTTAGGATTTAAAAAGGAGATCACCTTACTTGTTTGTGCCCTACTAGTGTTGTGGTACAAGAGGGGTGGTCTTTTCTTGGGGGCCCTTTAGGTTCTGATTCGTATTTGGTTTCCAAACATTCTAATCCTTCTTTGGTTGATACAACATTCATGCCAATGCAATATTTGGCAGACACCCCTCTTCTTTTAGGGGGTGATGTGTCTCTTGACCTTATTGTTTTGTATCTTGTTCAACCAACGGTTGTGTTGTTGCAATCTTCGACCAACACCACTCCTATTTTTCGGGGTGATGTGTCTCTTAACCTTGTTGTGTCACATCTTATTCAACCAATGGTTGAATAAGTGGTCACGCCGATGAAATCTTCGGCCAATCCCACTCTTCTTTTGAATAGTGACAAGTCTAAGGAAGTGACATTTACGATGCAATCTTCGGTCAATCCCACTCTTCTTTTGGGGGGTGATGCGTCTTTCGACCATGTCCTTATAATTTATATTCTTGTGCCTTCTAAACAAGGGAGCATTTCACTCTCTTTGAGTAAACTTCCTCCAATAACTAGGATGGTTTCCTTTGATTGGAATGATCTTGTAGAGCCTTGAATTCCTTCTTCTACAACCTTCCAGATAAGGGGCATTCTTTGATACATTGTAGATAAGGTAACCTCTGCAAGTATTTTATCCTCCTCGACTTGGAAATCTTTGGGTTTTCCCAAGCTTGTGTCAATTATCTGTGAGTGATGAATTTCAATAGAAGTCCTGCATGGGAGGCCTGGCCTCCCCCATCATATGTTTCTTAGAACAACATTAATGAGTCTACTTTAATCTCTTTTCCAACTCTGTCAAAAAGAGAAAATATTTCCAAGTGAACTTGTCTCTTTCACACTCGTAAATTGGATTTGAAGGATGTCTATTTGGTGTAAGTTTAACCCTTTTTCAAACCAAGTAGACTAAATTTATGAAAAGGGATATTCTTTGGAGCTAAGTTGTAATTGCATCTCATTCTCTTGCTTGTAGTATTGAGCCTATTTCTCATTCTCCCTTTCGCATTATAATCCTATCACCTCACTAGTTTGCTTCATCATCCAAGAAGAGCCTTGTTCATATCCTTTGTAGCTTGAAACCCTATACCCTAAGAGGAAACATTCCCCTGAGTGTCCATATCCTTCATACACCTCCTTGCATTGAGAATAGGTATAATCCACTATTGGAACTAGTTGCTTACTCGTGACACTTGTTTCCTTCGTTGTATCATAACATTCATTTGACTATGAAAAAAAAAATATGGGCGGGAAAAAATTATTATCTCATGTTGGCAACAGTCGTGTTTCTTTTGAACAGAGAAAAAAAATTTGAGTCCACTTGTCATCTGAAGTTTGGGTTTAGCATGACCTTAGGAATATGAACTCGTTACTTAGAGTTTACTCATCCAACCAACACCACTACTATTTTTTGGGATGATGCATCTCTTGACCTTGTTGTCTCGCATCCTATTCAACCAATGGTTGAATAAGTGATCACACCAATGCAATATTCGGCCAATCCCACTCTTATTTTGAATAGTGACAAGCCTAAGGAAGTGACATTTACAATGCAATATTCAGTCAATCCCATTCTTCTTTTGGGGGGTGATGCGTCTTTCGACCATGTCCTTAGAATTTCTATTCCTGCACCTTCTGAACAAGGGAGCATTTCACTCTCTCTGAGTAAACTTCCTCCAAGTTCTAGGATGGTTTTCTTTGATTGGAATGATCTTGTAGAGCCTCAAATTCCTTCTTCTACAACCTTCCATATAATGGGCATTCTTCAATAAATTGTAGATAAGGTAACCTCTGCAAGTATTTTATCCTCATCGGCCTGGAAAGTTTTGGGTTTTCCCAAGCTTGTGTCAATTATCTGTGAGTTGATGAATTTCGACAGAAGTCCTGCATGGGAGGCCTGACCTCCCCCATCATATGTTTCTTAGAACAACATTAATGAGTCTAATTTAATCTTTTTTCTGACTCTCTCAAAAAGAGAAAATATTTCCAGGTGAACTTGTCTCTTTCACACTTGTAAATTGGATTTGAATGATCTCTATTTGGTGTAATTTTAACCCTTTTTCAAACCAAGTAGACTAAATTTATGAAAAAGGATATTATTTGGAGTTAAGTTGTAATTGTATCTCATTCTCTTGCTTGCAGTATTGAGCCTATTTCTCATTCTCCCTTTCGCATTATAATCCTATCACCTCAGCAGTTTTCATCATCATCCAAGCAGAGCCTTGTTCATATCCTTTGTAGCTTGAAACCCTATACCCCAAGAGGAAAAATTCCCCTGAGTGTCCATATCTTTCATACACCTCCTTGAATTGACAATAGGTATGCTCCACTATTGGAACTAGTTGCTTACTCACGACACTTGTTTCCTTCACTGTATCATAATATTCATTTGACTATGAAAAAAAAAATACTAGCGGGAAAATATTATTATCTCATGTTGGCAACAGTCATGTCTCCTTTGAACAGAGAACAAAATTTTGAGTCCACTTGTCATCCGAAGTTTGGGTTTAGCATGACCTTAGGAAGATGAATTCGTTACTTAGAGTTTACTCATCTGACCAACACCACTCCTATTTTTGGGGGTGATGCGTCTCTTGACCTTGTTGTCTCGCATCCTATTCAACCAATGGTTGAATAAGTGGTCACACTGATGCAATCTTATGTCAATCCCACCCTTCTTTTGAATAGTGACAAGTCTAAGGAAGTGACATTTACGATGCAATCTTCAGTCAATCACACTCTTCTTTTGGGGGGTGATGCGTCTTTCGACCATGTCCTTATAATTTCTATTCTTGCACCTTCTGAACAAGGGAGCATTTCACTCTCTCTGAGTAAACTTCCTCCAAGTTCTAGGATGGTTTCCTTTGATTAGAACGATCTTGTAAAGCCTCGAATTCCTTCTTTTACAGTCTTCCAGATAAGGGGCATTCTTCGATACATTGTAGATAAGGTAACCTCTACAAGTATTTTATCCTCCTCGACTTGGAAAGCTTTGGGTTTTCCCAAGCTTGTGTCAACTATTTATGAGTTGATGAATTTCGACAAAAGTCTTACATGGAGGGCCTGGCCTCCCCCATCATATGTTGCTTAGAACAACATTAACGAGTTTAATTTAATCTCTTTTCCGACTCTCTCAAAAAGAGAAAATATTTCCAAGTGAACTTGTCTCTTTAACACTCGTAAATTGAATTTGAAGGATGTCTATTTGATGTAAGTTTAACCCTTTTTCAAACCAAGTAGACTAAATTTATGAAAAAGGATATTCTTTGGAGTTAATTTGTAATTGCATCTCATTCTCTTCCTTGCAGTATTGAGCCTATTTCTCATTCTCCCATTCGCATTATAATACTATCACCTCATCAGTTTGTGTCATCATCCAAGAAGAGCCTTGTTCATATCCTTTGTAGCTTGAAACCCTATACCCCAAGAGGAAACATTCCCCTAAGTGTCCAAATCCTTCATACACCTCCTTGCATTGAGAATAAGTATGCTCCACTATTGGAACTAGTTTCTTACTCATGACACTTGTTTCCTTTGCTATATCATAACATTCTTTTGATTATGAAAAAAAAGTATACGGGCGGGAAAATATTATTATCTCATGTTGGCAACAGTCGTCTCTCCTTTGAACAGAGCACAAAATTTTGACTCCACTTGTCATTCGAATTTTGGTTTTAGCATGACCTTAAGAAGATTAACTTGTTACTTAGAGTCATTCATCCGACTAGTCACTCTGCCAGTCCCTATGGAAATTTTGATTGGGGCCTCTTGCATCACAATGTTTCATCATTGAATCTATGTTGCTAGATTCTTCCATATGTCTCATGCTCTTTTTCATAGGATGTCTATCAAACCTGTGTCATCCATTTCTTAGAACTCTTTACTTTGCATGTCGTCCATACCCTCAGTGTATCTCAGAGTTACATGATGTTGTAGTCCTATCATGCACCCTAGTCCTACTTTCATCATGTGTAGATCACCTTGAACCCAATAGTCGACATCTCCTCATCGGTCGCTGACTGGGGAGTTTCCCTTATGTTTGAAAGCAATAAATCTATTCACACATTGGGTTTTGTGCAATGTATTGGATTCCATTAGCCTTATTGGTGGTTTCCTCACCTTTTTTGATAGTTTTCTTTATTGGTTGTTATTCAAAGGGTCTTTTTCATGCACTACTTAAACCTGGTGCATGCGAAAGATGCACAGGTTCATTGGTTTGTGAACATGTTCTTCATCAAAATTCTTCCAAATCATCAAGATACTACTTTGTACCTGGTGTTGACTGATGAGAGATGCCTTAATTCTCTCCTTTTAGCGGGTCTCCTTCCATTGAATTCAACCCATCTATTCTGGAAACGAGACCTAGAATTCTATGGGTACTTAAACACTTGAATTCATCAATGGTAGGTTCTCTCACCATCGATAGTTTGGAATACATCAATGTCTCTTGATCGATGGATTCTTCAAGTGTTCAACATCAACACCTTTATTCACACTTGTAAGAATGTACTCGGTTCCTTGATACCTACTTTCATTATCAGTAGGATGTCTCACATTTGTTAACGATATACCTTAATGACCTGTAATCAAACAAAGCCTCATTGTGTTCGAAATCAACACCTTTATTCACACAATGTAGATTTGCACCATTGGTGGATCATGTAGAAGACTTGAAGACATCATTTCATAGTCGCATCTTTCCTGAGTTGTTGTTATCATTCATTGGACCAATACCTATATGACTTCAATGATCGTGGGAGATCATATTGTACTCCATTGTATACATATATTTTCATATTTATTTTGATACTGGTTTTCACTAGGCCTTGTTCGTGACTATGACATCCTATGGAATGTATCTACCTTTATATTGCCTATTCATGGCCATGAATAGTTGTTTGGTATATTTACACATGGATCTACAGTATAATTCAAATTTGCAGCCATGAGCACAAAGTCATTGTTGATTGTAATATTCTTATGAGAAACTAGTTCATCCAACTGGGTCTCCATTACTCCACTTATGGGAATTATAATGTATTTCATCCATCACAGATACTCCTCTGACCTCACATATTAGGGGGAATCTTTTATAGAAATATTTGCCTCACCTCATGCAACTTGCTCAGAAGGCATTTTCCATGTCTCTATGCAGAGTTGAAGTCCCTTTTTGCAATTCCCATAGATAAAAAGAATATTTTTCAATATATACATGCCCTAATAGTTATACAACATGTGTATATGCATGTTGCACCATTACAGCTTGCGTACATCAGTTTTTGTGCCCAAAATTAAAAAATGGTGTCGGGTTTCCATGTCACGTCACGATATCCATGATCCTTAACCTTCCATATAGTGGAAACTTTCCTACTCGATCCTTCAATTCCATTCGATGGCTATAAATGGGACATATCCAAGATGTGGAAAAATGGAGAAGAATTCAACTTTGAGAGAAAAGTTACTCTGGAGAAGTTATTCACTTGATATTCATTCTACATCCCTTTGTCCTTTCAAGTCTGAATACATTGTTCATCCCCCAACATCTTCCCTATTTGATAGAGAACCTCATTTTCTCTCTTATAAGAGCTTGCCTTTGGTGGAGGATTCAAGTGATGGAGGCCCGACTGGAAGGGACTTAGCTTCTTGGTTAAGAATGTGTCGACATAGAATTTTGTCATTCATACACTTCTGTTGATTCCATTTTAATAGAGATACTCTTTTCTCATCCAATTAATATATCGCAAATATTTGAATTGTTATTCCATGGGCATATTTTTTATGAATATTGATGGATTATGCTATTATATCTGCTAACTTTGTATATTATCACCATATGCTTGCGTATCTTGGTTGAGGAAAAGTTGCAAGTGCATAGCTTTGAATCAAGTGCTCAACGATGTACTTCATTGAATGTCTAGATGAGGTAAGCTCTTTATCTTGTATTGTTAGCATATTTTTTTATATAGAATACTTGATATTATAGTTGTGGTTTAACCCATGCCATAGAGTGATTTTCCTTGTAAAAGGTATCTATTGGAGGATGCCATATTAATCCAATAATGAGCTACCATCTTGTCGTAATAAATCTGAAACAGAGAAATGATGCCAACAATATATTCTCCCAGAACTTGAGAACTAATACAATTGGATCTAGTGTTTACACCATCAATTTTAAGAATGACTACGAAAATCAAATGCGCCTGACAACAATACATCGTCGACTTAATATTGTTTTCGTAAACCCTGGTGGACATAAATGACATATTGAATAACACGCGTGGGTGTTTTCTACCAATACTAAGAGCACAATCAACCTTAGTTAAGTAATACTTGATTTCTCCACGTATACTTTCTACAGTGTTAACTCCTCTTGAAAAATTAATATTTTTCTTTGGAAGTTACAACAAGAAAATTGATATTTTATCATAGCTACAACATAATGGTATCCCAAGAATATCAAGATGTACTCAAAACTATCCTAACTCGGCTATTCAAATTTCCTCAACTCCATAAATTCAGAAATCGTGAAAACAATTAATTTAGGGATATGACTCTCAGAGGAACAAAAGGGCGTCTGTCATAGGTTATAAAATTATGGAATGTAAAACAAAAGCTTCCTTGCATTATAAAACAATAGGTCGTCGACTCCATAATAAGCTACGCGTACTAGGTCTCAGCGACACATACAAATGTTATGCCCTTATTATTATTGGTGACTTATTATTATTACTTTATTCTATAATCATCATAAAACCCTTTGTTCATTCAAATGTCTCCAACACCTTGTAGGAAAGAGAAACCATAACATAGGTGCGAGGGAATCCTGATCTATTATTTTAAGTAACTACATCATAATTATTTTTTTCTTAAATTCTATTGGTTTTATCAAAATGCACCTGATTCGAGTAATTTGACAGAGACAGATAAAGAATGGCTCTTTTAATTCATTAGAGTCAATATTCATACTTGTTTACCTACAACAAAACATAATTTTTTTTTGAAATTACAATTATGTTTTAGTGAAAACAAAGAATTTAAAAGGGCGCATATTCCATATTCATAGTGTTCATTAATTGATAGAATTTAATTTTTTTACATCAACAATATCATAATTGACTACACCATATCTTCTCAAGGAATTTACGATAATTATTCTATCAACAATTCTATGATAAATCTAGTTGCATAAATATTATTTTGCCTAATAAAATAAATGTTTCTTGGGAATTTGGCATCCAACTTATGTTCAAGAATAACATTTAAATAATTTGGGTACAAAAATATTCAATTTAAATATCAACTTAAAGTACCATAAATCAATCGTTGATAGATGAGGGTGATCCTTGAAATAAGAAGAACTTGAGTAGATTTTGCACCTGAAGAATTACATGACTTCCTTTTAACCTTTCTTTCCAAATCCAAGACTTCATCGGTACCTCCCAGTCAACACTATGGGTACTCTTCTTCCCCCTTAGCCCCCTGATTGGTAAAAGGGCCACACACACAAACTAGAAACCAATAGCACCAATATTTCCTCACAAGGAATAGATTCCACTCTTTCCACAAGCTTGGTATCCCAACTCTCACAGGTAAAACACAATCAACAAAACATTTGACAACATAACAATACTAATAAAAGTGAGATCCATTTCTCCTCTTCTGCATTTTCTTTATAGAAAAATCCCCAATGACACATGTCCTCATGCACAAATAATTAAATTTTTAATTAATTTAATTAACATTATTCACCTACACACGTATCACACTCTCCCCAAGTTGCATAGGTAATTACCCTTTCTTTTTATTATTTAAAAATCAATTTTCCCTCACATTCCCCAATGTGTTCCTATTTTCTCTCTTAGATGTCTCTTAGTTCCCCAAATTCCCATTTAATGAGTGTCCCCTAACTAGATCTTAATTTGAATTGGATTATGAGTCTTCTTTTAGTTAGGATTTGAGGTACTTTGACTCAAGATACCATTCTATGTCTACATCTATTGTCTCATGTTTTAATTTTCTTCTATTTAAAAAATTCCTTTTATTATTTTCATGTACACATGTGCATTTTACCCAACCTTTAAACTTGTATTCCCCTTTTTACTAGAGTTTGATTTATTCTCAATTCTTTTTAATTTATTTGATATTCTTATTTAGTCCTTTAATTAAACTTAGACTTAGACTTAGTCTTAGGATTAGAATCTTGTTAGGCTTCTAAGTTTATAATTTACTGACTAATTAATATTTTGTTCTGACAAGGTCGAAATGTTTCATTGTTTTCTAGTCCACCTAGATTTATTGATTCATATTTAATTACATGACGTTCCCTTGAAGAGACACCTTCATGCTCTAAGGGTGTCACTCGCCTTTGACTAGTTTTGGAAGTTTGTCCAACACTTGAGTCAAAAATCCACTCGATCAACCTTGTGAGATACTAAGGGATTCTAAGGAATACAGATTATGCCTTATTTTTCACCCTTTAGATTTCCTCATGAGTGATTGTCTTAGTCTACCCTTATGACATCATGTACCTCTCAGAACGTGGTACTTGTTAACCATGTATTTAGGTCACGACAGGAGTGCTAGTAGGCTATGACAGGGACGCTGCCATAACTCTCCCTCAAATGTATGGTTTTTGTGCCTGACCCCTTTACTCCTTATGTGAGTTGGATTAGAAACATATTCAATCTTGCATCCACTGACAAGAACAATGTTAATAATCCATATACATAAATCATACTGTAATGAATCATATATCACAAGTGCATGAAATGAAATACTAAAAAAAAATACAATCCACTCCATGAATCAATCTGGAGTCCAAGAAATTCCATTTATGTCATCAACATCCATAACCTATCATTTGTCTTTCACACTCAGGATAACTCGTCAATAATATATGTCAATATATATGCATATGAAAGTAACAATAAATCATAATACATCATCATCATCATATATAACTCATAATCGAAATGAAATCATAATGTACCATAACCATATCACTTGCACGCAAGTGTCCTCAAAGAATAATTCAATATAAGTGTGCTCAATAGAACATGATGTTACATCTTAAGGTAGAATGGTTAGACACTTTGGTACCTATCACCATGGATTCCAAGAATTTATACATAAGTTTCACTAAGGAAGGTTAGAAACATACCCTCAAGGGGTTTGCATCCTATTCCTTTAAAATTATCACCTATCATCATATGGAAAAGAGATCTAAGTGGATATCGGTGGCCACCCACCTTTTCCAACTGGCTCAAAACATTTTTCTTGCAATTTTGGTAATTTACTATTTTTAGCAGTTTTTCACTTCTAAAGCCGTTTTGAGGACCTAAACGATGTTTTTTGGGAAAATAGGGAGAAATATGAAATTTCATTTGATATTTCTCCCAAAATGAATCTCCTCAAAGATACCTTTCCAACGAGCTATCATACACCTAAAATGGAGATCGTATGCTAAAGTTACAACCCCACGAAGTTGATGTACTAACTTACCCAAACAGGGCCCACATGACTTTTGGTGCTTCATCTCCTAGGGTTAGGTTTTTGGATGTCTAGGGTTTTTGGAATTTATGTTTATTGTAAAAATGCCTTCAAAGACTAATTGTAATCATCTTCTTGGGAATGAGCGCAACCGTAACATCTATTCTTAAAGATAAGTCGCCACCATTCCAACAAGCTTGTTTCCGCTGCATTTTATAGTTTCAACGTATTTCCTTATTGAATAGAAAACCAGTTTTACTATATCTTTGTTATTTTGTGTCAAGCAACTATTAATAATCTGTATTCATTTCATTATGCTCATAAAATCTAGATCAATGGTATCAGAGGAACAAGATGATGGATAGTTTCACGCAAATCCTTTGTCCTCTACCAACAGACGACGCATCTTCCTCGAGCGTAGGCGCCGCCCCCTTAAAGGTACAAATAAACTTCGATATTCCTATATTTGAAGGTCATATAGGTGAAAATTTTGTAGACAAGTGGTTGAATCTAATAGAAGTGTATTTTTCTATCCATAACTTTTCGAATAGAGAAAATATTACATTTGTGCTCCTCAAAGACGTTCCCCATGTCAAATATTGGTGGGAAAAATTCTGTAAGCAAAAGGAAATAGAGGAACCCTCATTATTTATAGTCACGGCCACATGGGAATTCTTCAGGTATGCTATTAAGGAAAAATACTACCCTATCGAAAGTTATGACAATGTGTATACCAAATGGACCACACTGCGACAAGAAAGAGACCAAGCAGTACCAGATTTCACAAATATCTTCTATATCTTGCGCACTAAGCTGGGTATCAAATATTTTAGAGTGACATCTAGTGCTCAAGTATTGAGGTACTCTACATAGATACATCCAGACTGAAATGGAATTTCTGAACATCTCATCCTTGGGCGTGGCCTATCGATATGTCGATAAAATTGAGAAGAAGCTCAAACAAAAGACAAAACACTTTGGGCCTGGGAACCCCTCACAAAAAAATCTAGGAAAGGGCGGTCCCAACCCACAGAACAAAGGAAAGAGAAAATATGGATAGTATCAGGACAACTAGTTCAAGCCACAAGCAAAGAAGGACACCGAAAAGACAAAGAAATATATCGGGAGGTGGTGTGACTTCCATAAGATCCCTTGGCATAACACTACTGACTGTCGCTCAAAGCAGTGCCTATTAGCCGAAGTGAAATCCTCTAAATTAGATGTAGGTTCTAAATCTGAGCTAGAAATAGAAAGGAGAAGATGGATCAATTACGCGGAACCCAGTCCTACCGTTGCTACCACCAAGCTCCAACCTGGTGAACCAGATGAGCGAGAAGAAGGAGATTGCCTCTTCCATTCACAGATGTGGGTAAAAGGCACCTTGTTTCACTTCATCGTTGATAGCGGTAGACAAAAGAACCTCATCTTAGCAGAGGTCATCAAGCAGTTGGCCCTGCCAACAACGTCGCACCCACAACCCTCCACCATTGGATGTCTCCACCAAGGAAGCAATCTCTGTGTCAGCCAACAGTGTCGACTTTCATATGAAATCAATCCCTTCAAAGACGATGTATTGTGTGATGTTTCTCCTCTCGAAGTTTTTGATGTTCTTTTGGGCCAACCTTATTTATGGAAACATCATGTTGTATATGATTCTAGGCCTTGTATTTTTATTATTACTTTGAACAAGAAATTGTACAGGATACCCGAGGAAGTCCCTCCTAGTGTTATTTCCTTGATCTTTGCTAAGAAATGTAGGAAGGTCATCTCTTAGACAAGGAATTTTGTCTTCTTTTTTATTTTCTCTTAGCATAAGAGAAATATCACAGCCACATCTAGGGTCTCTACAGGCGACCTCTCCACACAGCAGAAGAAAGTAGATAAGGTCGTGGAAGAATACTCAGATATCTTCTCATCACCTACCGAGGTACCTCTGCACTGTCAAGTCAAGAACCCCATCAATTTGACCCCTGATGCATCGCTTCCCAATGGGCCAGTCTATCGCCACTCTCTATTAGAGAATGAGGAGATCAAGTGACAGATACAAGAATTTCTCCACAAGGGGCACATTTGTCCTAGCTCATCGCCTTACGGTAGCCCAATCGTGTTGGTACAGAAGAAAGATGGAACCTAGAAACTCTCCATTGATTACCGGGCTCTGAATAAAGTCACAGTCAGAAACCGGTAACCAATTCCCCGAATCGAGGACCTCCTTGATCAACTCACAGGGTCCAAATACTTCAGTAAGATTGATCTAAAGTCTGGATACCACTAGGTCCTGATAGAACATACATATGTATGGAATACCATCTTCAAGTCAAAGGAAGGCCTTTTTGAATGGTTATTCATGCCCTTTGGTTTGACAAATGCTCCAGCCACTTTCATGAGGATGATGGACGATATCCTGCGACCATTCACCAATACTTTTGTAGTGGTGTATCTGGCTGACATTCTCATATACAACAAGACTTGGGCTGAACACTTGCAGCATATTCAACAGGTTTTGCACACCTTGTGGTAGCACAAGTTATACACCAACTTGGAAAAATGATCCTTGATCATGGACATGGTCCATTACATGGGATACATCATTGATCAACATGGCGTACATGCATATCTAGCCAATATCCAAGTCATCCGTGACTGGCCAACCCCAACCACACTCATTGAGCTTCAGAGATTCGTGGACCTTGCCAATTTCTACCATAGGTTCATTTTGGGATTCTCCCATATTGCATGTTCCCTCAACCAAATAACCAGGGGTGGTGGTAAGGAGAAATTTGCATGGGGTCAGTCCCAACAACAAGTTTTCGATGATTTGAAGCAATGCTTATGGTCAGTCCCAGTACTTTCACTACCATACCTGCAAGAGCCCTTTGAGATTGAGATAGATGCTTTAGACTATGTTGTGGGTGTCGTTCTCACTCAGCACGGCCTATCATAGTGAGACACTATCGGATGTTGTTTGTAAGTACCCTACTTATGTGAAAGAAATGTAATCCATTGTGAAATCCTGTCGCCAGTGGAGACATTACATTCTTGGGAAGGATACATTCATCCAAACTGATCATAAACCACTACAATTCATGCAGACATAAGGAAAATTGCAGAATGACTGCCATCAAAAGTGGTCCACATACTTGCAGCAATTCCACCTCAACATCAAGTATAAAATAGGAAGCACCAATATTGTCCTCGATTGCTTCAGCAAAACACCAGTCAGGGACCTCACCATGGTGCTAGACTCTTGTGGTCATGAGACCTCTAGATGGCCCCAACTCTATGAGACAGACCTAGACTTCACCACAACCTACCAAATGTTGGGTGCAAATGTAGTTGTCAATAATTTCCATATTCAGGATGGGTTGTTGTGTCACCTAAGCCATATTTGTGTTCCATCAAGAGAGCGAGAGAAGATGATCTGGAAATGCCACTAAAGTCAGGTGGAAGGACACTTAGACATCAAAATGGCAGTGGCGATGCTACATAAACATTTCTATTGGTCAGCAAGTATATCAGGTCATGCACTGCATACGCTATTGCCAAACCGACCACTAAGAAACAAGGCCTGGACACCTCTCTTCCTACTCTTGACAAGCCATGGGAATCCATCTCAATGGACTACATGTCAAGGCTCCAGTTCACCAAGCGGGGAAATGACTGTGTTTTGTGGTTGTTGATCATTTTTCTAATATGGTGATTCTGGTTTCTTGCAAGAAGAGCATCACAGTAGAGGCCACTGCTAAGCTCTTCTTTGAATGAGTCTGGGTACATTTTGAATCCCACAAACCATTGTCTCAGATCAGGATATTTGATTTCTCAACGCATGTTGTTCGAGCCTCTGGTCACTGCTGGACACCAAGCTCACCAAATCCACGACCTTCCACCCCCAGACAAATGGCCAAATTGAGGTCGTAAATATAATGATTGTGCATATCCTTCACATGTATAATTCCAAGCACCCTCACACATGGGATGAGAGCCTTCCATATGTGCAACATAGCTACAACCGAGCCCTACATAGCTCAATTGGCCATATCCCCTTTCAGGTGAGTTTGGGATTCCAAACATTGGGTCCCATATATGATGCACTTCCCCTTGCGATCACCTTGACCGACTCATCTCTTGCTCCAACTGAAGCTGAAAAAACCACCCAGTTCATTGAGCAGATCCATCACATTCTCCAACAAGTTCAATATATCCTACAAAAGTCCAATGACAAGTACAAGCAGCGCCATGATCAATATCGGGTGCGACATAAGTTTCAAGTGGGAAAAAAAATTTGGTTTCACATGCAGAAAGAATGCCTTACAGGACCCCATCGGAAGCTTCTCCCACTCCATTATGGGTCGTACACTATCACCAATTCCATGGGAGATAATTCTTTTGAGCTCAACATTCTTCCTTTCCTTGGCCTGCACCCAATTTTCAACATGGATCTCCTTCGCCCTTATTTCCCACCATTATTGGACACCTCAGAAGTAGCATAACAACTGACACCCATAGATATCAGCCCCAACTACATACAATATGCATCTAGTGATCATATTGTGGACACATATATCAAGGGAACTCAACAGCAAAGGATCCAGCTTTATCAAGTCATCAAAGCAAGGCATCTTCTGCACCAAGGCAAGTGATTCACCCAAGGCCAAATTCAACAGACATTTTCTCATCTGATGGGGGAACTCAATGCAATGGAGACCATTGATTCATAA
The DNA here is from genome assembly GCA_000966675.3 of Picea glauca. Lineage (NCBI taxonomy): Eukaryota > Viridiplantae > Streptophyta > Pinopsida > Pinales > Pinaceae > Picea > Picea glauca. Next base: position 225,837 of record JZKD02S0279989.1, read on the forward strand.
GGAAAGAGGATTTATCCAAGTGGATATTGGTGGCCACCCACCTTTTCCAACTGGCTCAAAATAGTTTCTAGCAATTTTGGTTATTTACTATTTTTAGCACTTTTTCACTTCAGGATCCATTTTGAGGCCCTAAACGGTGTTTTTTGGGAAAATAGGGAGAAATATGATATTTCCTTCTATATTTCCCCCAAAATGAATCTCCTCGACGATACCTTTCCAATGGGCTATCATATGCCTAAAACGAATATCGTATGCAAAAGTTACGACCCCGAGAAGTTGATGTACTAACTTACCAAAATAGGGCCCACATGACTTTTGGCGCTTCATCTCCTAGGGTTAGGTTTTTGGATGTATACAGTTTTTGGAATTCGTGTTTATTGTAAAATTTCCTTTAGAGCCTCATTGTAATCATCTTCTTGTGAATGAGCGCAATTGTCACATCTCTTCTCAAAGATAAGCCACCACCATTCAAGCAAGCTTGTTTCTGCTGCATTTTACAGTTTCATCTTATTTCCTTATTGAATAGAAAACCAATTTTACTGTATCTCTGTTATTTTGTGTCAAGCATCTATTAATAATATGTCGTCATTTTGTTCTCCTCATAAAATATGAATCAAAAAGTTATTAGATAAAGCCTGGGTATTATTGCATAGTTCAATGCCATGCAAGTAGTGGACACCCCCACATAAGATATTCACCCTGATTTCCAGTTGGTCCTCTATAAGAATGAACAGGCATATGAAACACCATAGGGTTTACCACCTTCACATGGGGAGAATGAACATGTTATTCCCCTCATTCTGGGTATTCGACCACCCAATGTGCTTCCTTACACCCTTTTTCATAGAAGAATGAAATTGAAAATATCATTCATGAAGTTTTGGAGGAAAGCATCACACATCCTAGTATTATCCCTTACTCATCACCAGTGGTCACAATATTAAATAAGGAAGGCAATTAGCAGACATGTCCTGATTGTTTGGCTCTCAATAAGTTGACCATCAAGGAAAAATTTCCTATCCTAATTATTGATGACCTCTTGGATGAAATTCATGGAACCATATTTTTGACTAAACTTGACCTCCATTTTGGATATCATGAAACTAGGATGAATGAGGAAAAAACCCCTAAGACAATATTTCATACACATGAATTTCATTACAAGTTTTTAGTGACATCCTTTGGCTATTTCAATGCTTTATCCACCTTTCAAATCCCCATGAACAATAATTTTTTACCCTTCCTACCAAAGTATTTTTAAGGATTCAAATATTATATCTATGTACAATATTCTAGGTGACTATTTTAGTTTGAAAATATCCTACATATAGATATGTAGGAAAATAATCAATAAAAATATATACAAGAGTTCGCTAACATGTTTCCAGAAGATTTACTGGGTTCTCCTCCTGAAAGATAATTGGATTTTTACAATCTACTTGAAACCTAGAACTGAACCGATAGCAAGAGGACCTTATCAAATGTCAACACCTGAGTTGTAGGATTTGAAAATGCAATTGAAGGAGTTGTTTGAAATGGGACTTATACATCCCAGCATGTCACCTTGGGGTGTGCCTGTTATTTTCATATGGAAGAAGGCTGGGTCATGGAGACTCTATATTGACTACCATCATTTGAACAAGGAAATGATCAAGAACCAGTATTTGTTTCCAAGAATAGATGATTTGTTTGACAAAATGAAAGGAACAATGGTGTTTTTAAAGATCGAATTGAGATTAGGATATCAAAAGTTACGGATCAAAGGGGAAGACATTTCTAAGACCACATTCAAGACAAGGTTCAGGCATTACAAGTTTATCATTTTACCGTTTGGACTGACAAACGCCCCAGGGGTATTTATGAGCTTGATGAATGGGGTGTTCCACAAATACTTGGACAATTTTTTTCATGTATTCATTGATGACATATTGATATATTCTTAGACGATAGAAGAACATGACGAAAATTTGTGTGTGGTACTACAGTGTTTACGAGAGAAAAAATTATACGGGAAACTGTCTAAATGCTCTTTTTATCAATTGAGGATTCATTATTTGGGGAATGTTATCTCTGGAAAAGGCTTCACTATGGATCCAATGAATATAGAGGCTATTATGGAATGACCTTCATTGATGAATGTACCAGAAGTACGTATCTTTATGGGTTTAGCAAGATATTATCGACGGTTCGTAGAAGGTTTTTCGAAGATAGCAAATCTAATCATGGAATTGCACAAGAAAAACAAGAATTTTGTATGGACCAAGAAATGTGCAGAAGAATTTCGAAGGATCAAGGAGTTGTTGATGACATCGCTGATACTAAAAGTCCTCAACATGGCCGACAAATTTTTGGTATGTACAGATGCATCCAAAAAAGGCTTAGGTGGAGTCTTGATGCAAGACGGTCGAGTGATCGCTTACATCTCAAGGAAATTAAGAAATCATGAGGAGAACTACACGACACATGATTTGGAGTTATTGGCCATTGTGTATTCCCTGAGAGTGTGGAGATTCTACCTGATTGGATGAAAATTCAAACTAATAAAAGGCCATTGTTGTCTACAACACTTTTTTACACAAAGTGACTTGAACGCACGACAAAGGCATTGGTAAGAAATTCTTATCAAATACGATTTTGAGTTTACTTACATAAAAGGAACAATGAATAGAGTGGAAGATGCATTGAGTCGAAGACTGTGCATATTTTCGGTGATACCTCTTCAGACGAATATTCGAGAAAATAATCTCACTATACATCATGGCGATGACTAGTATAAAGAGGTTAAGGAAAATATCGGACATGACACCATGTTGGTACCAAAATTTGAAGGATACACTTTGGAAAACGATGGATTGATGAGGTATAATGACCGGATTTATGTACCGTCTAAATATGAATTGAGAAAATTTATCTTAAATGAAGCTCATATAGTAGTATACATGGCTCATCCAGGAGTCACAAAGATGAGGGAATGCCTTAAGCCCTTATTCTTCTAGAAAGGAATGAAGGAAAACATAGTTAAGTACGTGGTGAGATGTATAGAATGTTAGGAAATGAAGGTTGAACATAGACATCCGACAAGATTAGTACAACCACATGCTATTTCAGAATTGAAATGGGAAGTCATTTCAATGGACTTTATTGTTGGGTTGTCGTTGACGACAAGGAGCATGACTCAATTTTCATGGTAGTTGACACTCTGACGAAGAGTGCACATTTTATCCCTATCCATATGACATATCAGGTGCCAGACATAGCTAGATTTTTTATCATTAAGATTGCGATATTGCATGGTGTCCCTAAAAGGATCATATCTGATCAAGGATTGATGTTTACCAAACGATTTTGGACTAGTTTCCAAGAGGCCTTGGGAATCCAGCTTAAATTTAGTTTAATGTATCACCCGAAGATAGACAGGAAGACAGAAAGAACAAACCCAATCTTGGAATATATATTGTGTATGTATTTGATGGACCAACAAAAGTGTTGGGAAGAGTTATTGCCACTGGTAGAGTTTGTGTATAACAACAACTATCATAGAACCATTAAGATGGCACCATTTGATTTTCTTTACGGGCGACCATGTCAAACACCTTTAAGTTGGGATTGACTTGAGGATAGGGTCCTAGTAGGACCAGAAGTGATCCAAGAAATGGAAGATAAAATTCAAATGATAAGACAAAGGATTAAAGAAGCACAAGGTTGGCAGAAAAGTTATGTTGATGCGCATTGTATTGACTGTAATTATGAAGTTGGCGATCGAGTTTTCTTGCGAGTAAAACTGCACAAGAATTAAATCAAGTTTTGGAAAAGAAGGGGCTTGTGGCCTATCAACTATCCTTTCCTGATTCTTTGAAGCGTATCCACGATGTTTTTTATTTATTTGTTTTGAGACATTATGTTAGTGATCCTACACATGTGATTAACATGATTTCGTTCCAGGTGTCAGATGAGGGTGCACTCACGGCAGAGCCAATCTGCATTCTGGACCATCACATTTGATAGCTATGATGTTGAACAGTTGATCAGGTCAAGTTCCAGTGGGAAAATTATGGTCTGCACTCAACTACATGGGAGGACGCATATGATATGCACTAACAGTTCCCATTTTTATTTGATAGTTAGACCTTTAGATATTGTCATATGCTTTATTTATTACTTTTATAAATTGTGAAACTTTGAGACAAAGTTTAAAATAAGAGGGGTTGTATGTAACATCTCGGTCTTGCGAGTACATGTTATCGACTTATTCTTTGAGGACACTTGCATGAAAGTGATCCAGTTTTAATATATGTTGTTTGTTTTGCTTATGTATTTTTATGATGATGTTAATGGATATGATGTTATGTTATTTGATATCTATGTATTGACAGATGCTATTTATGAGTTTCCCCTAAGTGCGCAGGACACTTGACAGATTGAGGATGTCGATGGCATCGATGGACCTCCTTGGACTCAAGATCGAGCCAGGGAGTGGGTTGTATTGGTTTGAGTATTTCCTTTATGCATATGTGACATATGATCGATTATATTATGATGTTGTTTATGGATCTTTGACAATGTTTCGTTGATGGATGCAGGATGACAATTGCCTGCTAATATGACTCACATACGGATTAAAGGGGCCATGCAAAATAACCATATATTGAGGGAGAGGTTTGGCAACATCCCTGTCACATCCTACTATCACTCCCAGTGTGGCTCGAATTGTAGGTTAACGATTACCTAGTTTGAGAGATCTGTTGGAAAAATACTGAGAGGGGGGGTGAATCAGTATTTTGAGCTATTAACAATTTTTCACTTTTCTTTCATTGAAAAATCTTAGTCTACTTTATAGAGACCAGTTATTGTATATTCTTATGAAAACAGTAGTGCATCCAGGGATTTCTTC
>JZKD02S0279989.1:237690-253771 GCA_000966675.3 Picea glauca
CTTCAACCCCCTGAAGATAGCACCAGTTTCTACTGGTAGAATGCTACTGCTGAAGGGTTTAACCCTCATACTCACTTCTGACCACGTTTCATTAATTTTCACACTGGATCAGGCAATTTCATCTAGTGGTTATGATAGTCACATAAATTATCTCAAGAGTAAACACAGATCTACAAACTATCAGGCAGTTACCAAAGGACACATAAAAAAAACTCAATAAACCTGGAGATAATGCTTCTGATCTCGTGTTTGTTGAACCCACAGCTGAGATCTCTCTGTCAATGTAGATCTGTCGCCCAATTGCCACAAGGAGGTTCCTCTTTCTTCAAATCTTCCATGCTGCCTGCACAAATGACCTCACCCGCCAGTAGCTATCCTTATTGTCAGAAAATGGCCTCTGTGTCCTGCAAAAGGACCTCTGCAACCTCTCACTGTCCTCCTTTGCCTCTGCCCATATCTATCTGTAGGAAGAGCTTCGACCCCTTCTTATGCCCATTGGTCTAGGACCCGTTCAACGCTCATTGGGTCCCATATTTATTACCCGGAGGAAATCGGGCTCCTATTTAAATTTTGAATTAAACTTACGCGCTTCGTTTCGAATCGGGTTTTGGCATTCCATATGCTAGCCCTGTTGGCTATAGGCCTTGGCCCCATAAGACCATCAACACATGACCTCGGTCAAACCGCTCATCGGGGTTTCGGCGTTTTTGATGTCACGATGTACATGCCTCCAGGATTCCTGATCCCCGATTTCCTGAGCTTTAGCCCCATCCGGCTACACAATGGTCCATATGACCATTACCCATGATCACGACCTAACCCCGTCGGGGCTACGGGGTTTGTGATGCATCAATGCATTCACCCGGTGATTCCCGATCGTCCAAATCCCGACGCTTCATTCATATGCTAACAGTTGGTCTCTACTACACCTTTTTCCTCCTTCGCTGTTGTGCTGACAGTTGTACCCCACTCATCAGGATTTCGCGGATCGCGATTTCGAAATGCACAGAAACTTTGTGCCCAGGATCTCTGATATCCCGATTTTCGATATGCCAACTCGCTCCTGATTTCCGACACCTGTCCCTCAAATGGACGGTCTCGATACCTTCGGGATTTCGGGACTTTCGATCTCTCATTTCCTTCAACATCAGGAACTCCAATTTCCTGATGTCCGATATGCCGACGGTGCCTTGAGCATCGACACCTGTCCCTCAGATGGACGGTCCCGATCATCGATGCCTCTGCTGACATCACACTGGTTTGACACGTGTTAGATTCTGCCATGTGTCACTCTGATTCGTGACTTTCATGTGCCTGAAGTGTTGAATCTGCCTGACACCTGTCATTCCCTGGTTGTGCCACCTGTCCCTTTGCTGATGTGGTGTGCTTTCGTGGGTTGAATCAACGGTTCAGATGCAATCTTGGCTCAACGACTGCAATTACATCGCGAAATCGCATATCACGATTTCGGGGTTTTCGTTGTTGAGTGAACTAGACATTTCAAAGTCCCGATCCCCGATTCTCCGATGGGGCCTCCAGGCTGCCACGCATCCACACGAATAGACGGTCCAGATCTCATCGTGAATTCACCTTGGCTTTAACGGCTGCGATCAAATCGCGATTTTGGATTTTTTGATGTCAAGTGAATTGGACATTATAAACTCTCGATCCCCGAATCTTCGATGACTTATCTGCTTCGCAACTTCTGCATATCTGACGGTTGTCGGTCTTTCGGGAAATTTGAATGGAATCCAATGGTCACTGGATCTCTGTCTTCCTTCTTCTCTGTAATCTCTTGCTGCACGCGTTTTCTTCAATGCTGTACCTCTTGAGCTCTTACATCCGAATCCCCCAAGGGGTTTTATCCTTCATATCCTTCCATCTCCGTTGTTGCCATCAATGACAACAACCATCATCGTTGCTTGTTCAATATTTGCCAACAAGATCCACAATGTTGTGGGGGCAGACTGAGACAGTCGCTCATGAAGATTCTAAAGGTCATGCAATAAGGTAAGTTCCTTATTCCTTAGAACCTGTTAGTCTCTCACAAGGTCGCTTGAATGGAGTATTGACTCTGAGGGTTGGAAAACTACCAAAACCAGTCAAAGGCGAGTGGCACCCTTGGAACACGGAGTGCATCTGGAAGGGCACATCGCGTAATTAATATTGAATCAAAGGCGAGTGTAACCCTTGGAGCACGGAGTGCATCTTGAAGGGAACATCATGGTATTTAAAAAGGTGAGTCAATGAATCTATGTGGCCTAGAAAAATTTGAGCACTTGTTAAACCTTGTAAAATCTTGAGCACTACCAAATTAATTAATTGATTAATTAATTAATTAAAGAATGAATTTATTAATCATAATCCATAATAGTCTAAGCTTTTGAAAATAAAAAATTAACTAAGCCTAAGTCTAAGTTAATGAGAGGACAAAAAAAAACTATTTTCATAAATTAAATAATGAGGGGTGAAGTAAATCAATTAAAGAAATCAATAAAAAAAAAAAAAAATTCTGAAAAGTGATTTAATACACATTGTGCAAGTAAATACCAAATTACAAATTAAAATAAGAAAGGAATAAAGCATACAATAATGTGTGAACATAGAAAGGTATTGAGAGTCTAGTCTAACTAGAGAACATTCCTAGGGCCCACATAAAAATTTTGGTCGTTAACCATAGTAAAATAATAATAATTATTATAATAGTAATAAAAGAAATTAAAATTAAATATGTGCACACAAAGTCAAAATTAAAATTCGTTAACATAGTTACAAATCCCAAATATCAAATAAAAAATAATAAAGTAATAATATATCATATCCTAATGTTCAGGGGTGTGTGAGATCCTTGTGTTGTGGTAAAACCTGTAACGTGAAAACATGTCCTTGCGTGAAACTTCCAAAACTTCACAAGGCATGTGCTAAATCCAATGCGATGAAAACTTGTAACATGTGTTATACAGTTATTTTCCACCTGATTACCTGATGGACACTCTCTAGAGGTTAGCAGGATGAAACACTAAGTTATGTCACTTTTTGCTTGAGTATACACCATCCTTTTTCCTGGTTGTGAGTTTCCATTTTACAGACCGTGATCCAAATTGATGGTCATGCCTTACTCTCTTTCAAATTGCAATTGGTCACATCCTACAGGAATGCAGGGCATGAATGGGTTTTTTACTCATAAATTAGGAATCGTTACAATGAGATGGGATCAAGCTCAGATTTCTCACAATTCGACCTCGAGAAGCTTGATGTTTTGAGTGTCTATGGGTTATCCAGAATATCATCTCTTTCATCCTATTTATTGAGGGTGTCTCATGGGAGAAGGGGAGGAAAATAAAGAGTAAAATTATAATGCCAGATTGATTACGGAGCTTGGGCAAGGAAATTGGGAGAAGTTTCATTAAGCTATTTGTTTCTAAGTTGTAAGTTTTTTTATTTTATTAATAGAACATGAAAATGAATTTCCCCACTAATTGATTATATATGGTGATTATAATATTTATAGAGAGTTAATATTTCCATGTCTTTATGTCATAGTATTATATGTATCAATGTTTAATACATGTTACATTTGACCTTGTGAGAGGTGTTTGTTGGTGTTGTTATGCGTGCAGATCTATGTTCGTGAAAGTGGAGGATATCTTCGAAAGTGTGAACAACCAAGGAGCATGCAGAGACAACCATCGAAGTATCAAGCGTTATTATCATCCCCCTATCTCATATATCTTCTCATGTATGATTGAGATCTAGGAAAATCTATAGTTTTCATCTCTATTATGTCTTAGGTATAGGAAGAGACTAAGGGAGGTAACTCTAGTAGGGTACATTTACCCTACAATGGGATGGAGACTCCACTTGGGAAGTCATTACTGTTTATTTATTTTTCTTCCTCAATTATTTAAGTCGTAGGCTAAATGTTCTAGGAAATGTTTTTTTTCGACAATATTTTCCAAGGATCTTTCCTTGAAATCCGACAAGAAATTGTTAAATATGCATATTTGAGTGATTATTTCTATATAATCCGAGTGACCAAGAGTTTTTTCAGCATGTTGAATCTATTTATGCATTTGGGATTGGATTTTAAACAACAAAAATAGTGATTTCGTACAGATTTATGTTGCAGGATTCTAACAAAAGAAGCCATTTTGTATAATAGTTAGACAACACCTTTTTAAAATTCATATTCTCAACATCCTTGCATGTTATAAGCCTCAATTTTTGTTTTCGTTCTTCCCATAAGTCTTTTATGAGTCGGTTTGAAAGTGTTCAGTCCCAGATATGATATATTTGGCTCATATATTTTAGTTTCCTCACATTTTGATCCACTACAATGCATGATGACCTAAAAATCACACTAAGCAGTGTGACCAGTGATAGGGGTCATGTGTCTCTCCACGTGGGTGTGACTAGTCACTTTTTCTTAAATAGCAATTCACAACATGTTTTGGAGGGACATCCTTAAAATCTAGCCCACATCTACTTTATGTGTTTTATTAGAGTCTCACAGGTCTTTCTCAGATCTATTTCAGCAATCATTGATGAAACCTTTTTAAATTTGTTTGAAAACTTTTTTTTAGCATTGCAAGCTTGAGTTTTCTATGTTGAAGACATCCTTCTAATTGAATATTTTATTCCCTGGGTGTTTGTTTTCTTCATCTTATTTATATTTTGAGTTCTTTGCAAGTGTCATTGAATACTTTCATTTTGATTGAAAGAGAGAGTAAAAGAAGAGTCTCTTTTGAGTTTTCATGCAAATTGGAAAGAAGAAAAAAACATTTTTCATCCTACTTTCTTAGGTGGAGTGTTTTTCGTACATATTTTAGATATTGTCTTTGTTTTGGGATTTCCTAGAAAATAATTTAATAGTTTGGCATTTAATTTTTTCTCCATTTGATAAACGAAAAGTGTGTTGAGATTTTATGTAATTTCATAAGTTATTCCTAATTGTAATTGTGAAAGGGTTTATTGATAAGTCATGTCTTTTAGGTCTTTTAGAGTATAAATAGAGGTTATATAGAGTCATTTTAATCACTCATTGAATATGAGTACAAGCGATTAGTACACACTTATCTAGGAGGTTATTCTTGGTTCGTGTCTAGGCCTCTTTGGTCTTGATTTAGTGAAAGAGCAGCGTATGACATTGTACATGTTGGAGGAATCTATATGAGGAACGTTTGCAGGGTTTTCTCCCCCTTGAGGGTTTCCCTGAGGACATATCTTATTTTTTTGTGGATATCTATATTTCAGTTGTGATCCTCTTTCATATTAAATAATAATAAAAGAATATAATATTTTAATTGTCTGAACAACAAAATCAAATTAACATAGTATCAAAGAAGGCTTGAAAAAAAAGATTTTCCGCAGATTTTTGGAAGTGTTATGGAAAACTAACTCCATCTTCACAAGAAGGATGACTACCAGCACCAAAATTGATGAGAAGCTAGAAGGAGAAGAAAAATTTAGAGCATGGAAGTACAGAGTAGGCCTCATTATGGAAGAACATGATTTATAAATATGTGTTGAGGAGGAGGTTCCAGAACTAGAGGAAGATGAAGCTTGATACATTGGTGGCTTGATGGGTCGATGACCTGGTGGTCCCAGTGTCCTAGTGATTGGGACACAGATTATATACGAGCTGGTAGAGGCTCGGTGGGCCAATGAATTGGTGATCTTGGTGTGCTAGTATCTTAGTATATTGGAACATAGTAAAGGAGTGAAAGGGGATGTTGAAGTCCCAATTTCCCGGGGCCTAATGGGCTAGTGGTTGATGCCACATTAGCACCATAGATATAGCCATTCCAATGCCACATGAGAGCCAAAAAATTATCCACAACAGTACGATGTTCCAGGCTACATACTTGTGTTGCGTCAACATGGTGTCTGAATAGGGATGGAGGACATCATGATGTCAATAGTCATATCGATGTCATGTCACCCAACACATGTCTAATAGGTCCATGTGGAGGCCACGTATCTCGTGCCACACCACCATGATAATTGAACTAGAGTGAAAGTTTGAATATGCATCGTTAAAGACCTGGGGGGGTAATGGCCTAGTGACCTGGTAGGCCCAGTGATTAACTAGACCAGAGTGAATTTTGAGAACGCAGTGGTAAAGCCTCAAGGAGCCCAGTGGGTCAGTGATATTGTAGGCATAGTGTTTAACCAAACCAAATTGAATTTTGAGAGCAAAGTGATAAAGCCTCGAGGGGCCCAGTGATCCCAGTGAGTTGGTGACCTAGTGTTCCAAGAGGCCCAATGGTTAACTATACCAGAGTGAATTTTCAACATCCCAGTGATAAATCCCAGGGGGGTCTATAGGCTAGTGACTCGGTAGGCCCGGTGGACTAGTTAATCAATGTTTCTAGTGAATAATGGTGAACATGGTGCATAAATGAATCCTGACTAAAGAATCAAAGATATCAATAGCTAAGATCATATCATACTTACATTGGAAGTGGGTGCTTGAGGGGACAATACCAATATCCTTTTTTCTCGATGCCCCAATCATTATTTTGTTGGGGACATGATTGTAGATCTATGGTTGAAATTTAATATAAGGACTAATATAAGCATTGAGTTTGTGATGCATGTTTTAAGAGACCGGTGTCCTAGTTAATCCAGTGGAATGTGAAGATGATTCATACCAATTTCAAAGGATGTTTAGAGCCTGATTTTATGGAATAATCAAGGGATTTGGAGCCGACCTCATGAGCATGAATTTTTGTATGTGTACAAATCCTTGGTAATATGGGATCATTTTATAAATAAAGATGCCTGAAAAAATTTCAAAGAGTGTGAAGAATGTGGATGTGAAAGTGTAAGTGTGTTGAGTGAAGCTAAGGCTATGAGGTTTGAGGGTGCTAGAAAATGAAAGAGAGAATAATGTAAACATCTGGGGGTGATAGGGAGGTGTGAGGTCAAACAAAGAATAATTGAATTCTTGTGAACTCTGAACATGTGGAGTTTTTGATGGTGATTACATCAACAACAAAAAATCTATTGAGACAACAAATTTATGTAGATGGAAGATTGAAGTGAAGAATTTTTTTTCTACAGGTGAGGAAGTCAATCCAAACATAAAATTTGAATACTAATATCCCAAGTAGGTTGGTACCTACAGGTGTTTTTGATTTGGTGCTCAACTTAGGGGATTGGTATCTCCAACAGGTTGGTGTGTGCAAATATTGTAACTATAGGTTGGGAATTACATGTGTTGTTGATTTGGTGCTTAAGTGAAGGGATTGGTGTCTCTTTCAGGTTGGTGCATGTAAATATTGTAACATATTGGTGTCTATATTAGGTTGTTTCCTATGAACATATTTCAATATATGTTTCTGTGGTTTTCTGGCATTTGGGTTTCCATGTTAATTATTTTTTGCTGTGTACTCTATGTTTATATATATTCCTTATTTATTGCTTATGGTTGAAAAGTGATGAATGATAAGTATATAATAGTAAGAAAAGAAAAATCATTCCTATATTGATTCAGCCCCCCTCTAAGTATAAGTAAGTGTGCCAACAATTTGCATTAGAGAAGGTTCTTTCAAGAACAGTTTAACCACTAGAAGGTGAATCCATACAGTGCACATGGATAGAAAGGGAGGTTTCTCTGCAAACAAAGCTCCATTATTTGGTGGATCAAATTATTCCTTCTAGTGCATGAGAATGATAACTTACTTGATGAATCTTGGGTTTGACATTTAAAGTGCAGTTGAAAATGGTTACACAACTCCAACAACTCCACCTATAGATGTAGCTAGAAAAAGGCTTAGTGAGAATAATGCTAAGACCATGATTACAATTCTATGTGGTATGGAATATTTATAATTTGTCAAAGTCATGCATTATGTTTCATCAAAAGAGATGTGTGAAGATACAAAACATTTATGAAGGGAATGACAAGGTCAAAAAGGAAAATTACAAAAACATAGAGGAAAATTTGATAACCTTAAGATGAATGAAGAAGAGAGTATTGCATTGTATTTTATTCATGTGGATGAGATTGTCAACCCTATAAGAGTTTTGGGTAAATAATTTAAAGAATACACCATTTTGCAAAAAAAAATTAGGTCACTTCCCTCAATATTTGATCCCAAGATATATGTTATTGAAGAAATAAAGGACCTAGACAATCTAATAATGGATGAGTTACATGGAATACCTATTGCATATGAAATGAGGATAAAAACAGATAAGAAAGTAAATCCATCAAGGAAGGAAGTTGTAAAACACCCATGGTGGGGCGTCAAAATTTCATTCTTCTTAAGAAAATCAAAACCCCCATTCGAGGTCTCTATTCCATTTTGCTCTTCCAGAGCTTTCCAGCCACGCTCTCCATTCTCTAAACCAAGCTCAAAGATGGAAGATATCCTATCCCAAGTTCTTTAGCTTCTTCCATCCATCTATACTCGCATATGACCATGACCTATGACCATATGCCAAGATGACAGGCACCAAGACAACCGCCGCATGAATCCTCTAGAGTGGCAAATCTCTGAAGTTCACAATCCAATTTTGCATGTCCTTGAAGATTTTGATGACCCTGATTAACTTCAAGACTTCAACGTTCGGGAGTTTCGAACGCTCCAAAGTGTTTGCTCCTCTGAATTACTCCCTACCCGGAGTTACAGATTGAGTGCCACACATCCCCTTCCAACGAATGATTCTGATGGACTTCGACACTTCGGGACTTCACTCCTCATGTTTCTCCAGAGTTCTCTTCTACAAAATTAATGATCTACTTCCACGTGCATTCCTATGCCAATGGATAGGATCTACTCTAACACTTCGACACTTCATGGATTTTTGAAGCACCTCGAATCCTCCGAAGTCACAGACTCATAGAATTCCATTCATTTCACCAACCATGTGGGTGAGGTATGCATGTGCCAAGGGCTGACACATAGTTGGTTCAGGGGAGAAATGCGTATGTGATGTGCATGAATCCAAGTGGCACGTGTATCGTCAAGATTAAATCTAGGTCACCATGGATGGCGTCATTGTGCCTCGTCACTCTAGTCTGATCATTTTCAAACTCCCTCATATTTTCAAGGTCGAGATCCAGCCAATATTGATTTGTTCACAGATCGATGGTTCACAGTGATTGTGGGGATCTAACGTTCTCACTCTTTATCAGAGAGCTCAATCTCCACAATCTAAAAATTTCTCGCCTGACTCTGTTTAATCTTGGTTGTTGATTCTCCACCCCAACGAGATCAACAATGTTGGTTGATTGTGGGCTGTGAACTAGCACATCCGTAAATTTCTCCTTCACACTCTGCAATGATTCCCAACATCGATCTTTGTTCACATATTGACGGTTCACAGTGATTGAGGGGCCCAATCTCTGCAATATTGAAAGTACTCACTTGACTCTGTCTAATCGTGGTCATTGATCCTCCAACCCGACAATATCAATGCCATTGCTTGATTTCAGTTCGTGAAATAGAATGTTCACTAATTTCAGCTTCACACTCCGTAATGATTCACAATCATCAATCGTTGTTCATAGATCGATGGTTCACAGTGATTACAGGGTCCAATCTTATCAATTTGGAAAGTGCTCGCCCAAATTCATCTAATAGTGGTCATTGATCCTCCACCCCGATGAGATCAACGACATTGGTTGATTGCGAGCCATGAACTAGAACGTCTGCTAATTTCACCTTCGAGCTCCACAATGATTTCCAACCATCGATATAATTGAGAGATTGGTGTTTGATCTATTAACTCCACAGGATATTTGAGTCAATCAGATGGCTGAGATAGTTTTTCCTCTCAATGGACGACTCAAATTAATATTTTATGTCAGAGATTGGTGTTTGATCTATTAACTCCACAGGATATTTGAGTCAATCAGATGGCTGAGATAGGTTTTCCTCTCGATGGACGACTCGAATTAATATCTTATGTCAGGTTCTTGATTCATCTATGGCTCTTGTTACTTAGGGAGTTCGGGCAACTTTGACTATTATGAAGTTTGAATTCCCAGGACGTTGAACTTCCGAAACTCTAAAACCATTATGATCTAGCTCCTTTCGGGCTTAACATACAGTTCCTAGACCTAGGTCATATCGAACTTCAGATGAATCTTGGGCTATGAGCTCTACTCTTAGCCTAGTTTTGGTTAAGGTCATGGGCACGAATTGAAGGTCTCTCATGCTACTAGTTTGAAGGAAACACCCTTCTAATTCGCATAATTTTAAGTCCTGAAACAGGGAGGGGTAAATTCGTGAGGTTATCGATACGGTAGGAGTGCCAAGAGGCTTGCTCTAACTTCGAAGTTGTGATGTATCTCTCTGGGGAAAACACCTTCGAGAGTGAAATTGGAGCATATGAGAAAATCATAAGCATATGTTCTCAAGGAAGCCAACATATACACATAACTTAACCATTTCAATATAGAAGCCATTTACAGATATGTAATTACATACATGAAACAATTAATTCCTAATTCAATGCATAGAGTATGAAAAAACTTATCAGAACCAGATAACGTGAAGCAACTACTGGAAGGGGTGCTCATTTCCACCCAACCATAAGCTCAGTCACTCCTAACAGATTTATGACTAGCAACCCCTGAGATAGACCACGATGCTTTGAGATTGAATATATTCTTTCGGCATATAAATAGATAGGGACGAAGGTTACTCTCCTTCTCCCAACTCAGTCTCTATTTCTCACAATAAGAGCACACTCTTTTCACAGTTCTTCCTCAAACCCAAGATCTCAGTATCTTGTCTCTACACTCTTCACAGGCCCTCCTCTACCCTCCACCATGCCTTCCTTTCTTTACTTTTTGAGCAAGATTGTGTGTGGCCTGAATTCCTAGTCTGTCATCAGGTATGGAAGCCTTACATATGGGCGGTCTTCTGCATCCCCTCATTAACTCTTGAGGAGGTCAACCCACCTACCAGCCTAACTGTAATTCATTCTTGGGTCAGAGGGTTGTTCTGATCATGAGCAATTAAATCCAATAAAGTACTAGTTTGGTGGAGGTTAATGAAACCATTCTTATTCTCCTCCACCATATATTTCATAGAATTCATGGTCTCTCTTAGCACATCCCCTTTCCATCATTCATGCAACACTTATCCATTTTCTATTAAAATAACACAATTTACATTCATCGACCTTTTATACAAAGGTCCATCAAATCAAACATTCACACATTTGCGTTTCCCATAGTATCTTGGCCTATATAGTTATATTTACAAACTGGGGGAAATAGGGTGTTACAAAAGCAACCTTCAAGGCATCAAAGAAGAAAAAGACAGAAGAATACAAAACAAGTGACAACTCAGATAATGAATTAGATGTAGAAGAATCCAACTTTGTCAGAAGGATCAAGAGAGGATCAAGAAAATACAAAGGTAAGATTCCCTTTAAATCCTTTAATTGTAGAGAAGTAGGACACTTTTATATTAAATATCTTAATGTAAAAATTAAAAATAGAAATGAAAAAGAAGATTGCATCTTCAAAAATTACAAGAAGGGAAAGAGTGAAAACAAAATAAAGTTCTACAAACAAAAGAAGAATCTATATACTAGTGAGGACAACATCTCTTATGATGAAAGTTACAATGAAACATAAGATATTATCTTCATGGTGCCAGAAATAGAGACTGATGTCCTAGAAAATAGAAACACAGATTTAAAGGAAGAATACAATCATGATATTGATGTACAAGTGTACCTTGAAGGAGATATTATTTGTGATCTAAATGAAATAGATAGACCAAGGAACAAGAACTGGATACAAAATGAGCAAATGAATATGTACATAAAATAAATACTATGTACAAAAGAAATATCTGATGAAAATGAAAAAAATATCAAGTGGAAGAGGAAAAGAGAATTGAATCAGTCTTAAGAGCCAAGCTAAAAGAAAAGGAATATGTGTGTAGAAGTCTAGAATATGAAATATTTTTTCTAAGAAAGGAGTTGGAAAGATCAAATACCAACATGAAATTTGAAAATATCTATGCAGATCTAGATGAAATCCTAAAGTGTCAAAGATCACCATTTGGTAAGACTGGTCTTGGCTATAGTGAGAAGAAGGAAATTGCTAAATAAGATCCAACCTCCTGAAAATAGGCGAGCGAAGGACAAAAAAAGTTGTTATGCTGATGTGCTCAAAAATCCTATCAAGGTTGAAGACAACGTGAGGTAAGAACATAAAGTTCCACGGTAGACAAGTATTGCTCATAGGGATGGAATCCAGAAGACTTTTCCATCAATATGGAATCATATAATCAGGTATCAAAATCCTTCTTTTGAATATTTATATTCTTGCAATGGTTTTGGTGATAAAGCAATATATTGTAGAATAAAGGAAAAAGGAAGTTGTATGAGGAAAAACCACATAGATGACCATGGATTCTCAAGGAAAAATTACAACTCATTTTCCCTTTTACTGAATTATAACATTATGTGTTATAACTGCAATATTTATGGGCATATAAAAAGGTTATGTAGAAGTGTTTTCAGAAATGATAAAAAAGAAGAAACTCTAATAGTCATGGAAAGAAGTAAGGAACAAAGGGAACAAAATAAAGAAGAATTGTTGTTCATATAAGTTGCACTACATGCACAAAATAATAGGGATAAGTGGTACAATGGCAATGGGTGTTGAAGCCATGTGATAGGAGATAAAACAAAGTTTATCACCTTAAATAAGAATGAAGGTAAAGTTAACTTTGGGGATAATGAAACTTCAAAGATAGTTGGAAAGGGAATTCTTAGTCTTGACAATGGAAGGGATAAGGTAGAAAAGGTTTTGTGTGTTGACGACTTGAAGAACAATCTTCTAAGTGTTAGCCAGATGTGTGATCAAGGAAAAACTCTTAATTTGGACTCTCGAGAATGTAAAATCATAAATAAAAATTCAGGAAAGCTAGTTGCAAAAGAAATCAGAACCCAAAATAATGTGTATATTATTGATGAGATTAATGGAGAAAATTGCTTCATGGGGTAGAGAAATGAAATTTGACTATTGCATAAAAGAATGGTCCATATGAACTTTGATAAACTGGTAAAAATCAGCACCATACATGAAGTAAGGGATATGCAAAAGATCACAAAACCCTCAAACATTCTTGATAGCAGTGTTAACATGGAAAAAAATCAAGTGTAACCTTCAAGAAAAAGGTATATGCAACATCCAAGCCATTGGAACTTGTGCATATAGATATTTGTCAACTAACAAGAACAAAAATTCTACAAGGAGAAAATTATTTTATGTTACTTATTGATGATTATACAAGAATAACTTGGGTTTTTTTTTCTCAAAAATAAATCTGAGGCATTTAAAATTTTTAAATCCTTTAAAACATTAGTTGAAAATAAGATTGACCTGAAAATCAAATGTTTAAGATCAGATAGTTGAGGTGAGTTTACATCCAATGAATTTGAATAATTCTTGGAATCTCATGGAATAAGAATATATTATTCGGCTACAAGAACTCCCCAATGAAATGGAGTGGTTGAAATAAAAAAACAAACATGTACAATAGATTTCTAGGACAATGTTGAATGAATTAAAATTATCAGATAGTTTTTAGAGAGAAGCAATTTACACTGCTATGTACATTATAAACAGAGGGAAAATCATATTTAACATTGAAAAGACACCTTGTAATCATGGTATGATATTACATTCTTGGGAGTCAAAAGGTCGACTAAAATCTGTAAAAAAATTTAGAATATTTGGAAGAAAGTGTTAATGTCAAAAGAGATGATGAGGATTTAGGAACGTTTTACTCAAGAGAATATGAAGGAATTTTCCTTGGTTATTCATCAACAATAAAATCCTATATATGTTAAAACAGAAGACTGCAAAATATTGTTGAAATTATAAATGTCGGAATAGATGAAGCGGGACCTCATAAGAACAAACTGCAAACAGAAGAAATGGAGTACATTGAAGAAGAAGAAGAAAATGAACAATAATAAGAAGAAAATGAACAAGAGGAAGAGGAAACAGAACTCCAAGGTACACAAACCCCATCAATGTTTGTGCAGACAAAACATAGAGAAAGCTTAATTCTTGGTGATAAAAATGTCGAAACATGGACTTGGAGAAAATTGGCAAGAATTTATGAATAGGTAAACCTCTCATTGCTTTCCAAAATAGAGACTAAATGTTTTGCAAAGGATAGTGTTGATCAACAATGGATTAATGTTACATAGGAAGAACTAAATCTGATTTAGAATAATGAGACATTGGAACTTGTTCCCAAAACAAAAGACAAGAATGTAATTGGCACCAAATGTGTCTTGAAAAACAAATTGGATGAAGACGGAAAAGTAGTAAGAAATAAAGAAGGATTAATTTGTATGGGAAATGGTCAAGTGGAAGGAATTTAATTTGAAGAAATGTTTTCTCATTATGTAAGATTAGAATCCATTAGAATGATTTTGACATTTGCAAGATGTAAGAATTTTAAAGTGTATCATATGGATGTCAAGTCAAGATTTCTAAATGGAGATTTAGAGGACGAACTGTACATTGAACAACGAGAATGATTCTTGCTAAAAGAAAATAAATATTATGTTGTATATTGAAGAAGTCACTTTATGGAATAAAGCAAGCTCCTAGATCATGGTATTCAAGACTTGACAAGTACTTGCAACAATAAGGTTTGAAAGGAGGAGCAACAAATAGGAATATTTACAAGAAAATATACAATGAAGATATGTTAAACATTGTGGTTTATGTGGATGATATCATTTTTGGAAGTAATGTTGATAGAATGAGACAAAATTTTGCAGAAGAAATGCAAAGAGAATTTGATATGTCCATGCTTGGAGAATTATCATTCTTTCCAGGATTACATGTTTCTCAATCCAAGAAAGGCATATTCATTTCTCGGACCAAATGTATCAAGGAAATTTTGAAGAAATGAAGACTAGAATATTGTGCTCCTATCAGTACACCCATGGTCACTGGTTGTAAATTGAGAAAAGAGGATGAATCAAAGGAAGCAAATCAAACCATGTACATATCAATGATTGGAAACCTATTATATGTGACAAATTTAAGGAAAAATATTATGCAAGTAGTAGGGTTAGTTGGAAGGTTTCATTATGTACCAAAGGAGACACATGTGCAAGCAGTAAAAATAATATTCAGATATTTGAAACTCACATTAGACTTTGGTTTATCATATCCCATAGGTAAATACTTTACTATTTCATCTTACAAAGATGCACATTGGGATGGTAGTTTTGATGATAGAAGGAGCACTAGTTGTGGAGCATTCTTTTTGGGAAACAATCTAGTTTCTAGGTTCAACAAGAAGCAACCACCAATTATTTATCCACATTAGAAGGAAAATGCATTGCAACAACATGTTCCACACAAGTTCTATGGATAAAATAAACGTTGCAGAAAATTCAAGTAGAATATAATTATCCCATATCAATAGTGTGTGACAATGGAAACGTAATAAACAATTCAAATAATATGGTTATGCATTCAAAGAAAAATCACATTCCAATCAAATACCACTTCTTAAGAGAGAAAGTCACGTAACAGAATGTCAAGATGGAATATATTGGTACGAAGGAATAGATTGCTGATATTTTTATAAAACATCTTCCTAGAGAATATTTGAAATATCTTCGACAGAAATTGGGAGTGGTACCTATGCCATCAAATTAGTGAAGCACTTCAAGAGGAGCACAAGTTCAGGGGGAGTTGCAGAAGAGAGAAGGTTTCTAGTTGCAAAGAAAAAAGTGTAAGGGGGAGAAAATCCCTTTGCCATTGATTTCAAAGTAGGAGAGTAAGGAAATAAGGAGGAGCTTTAGGAAGAGGAAGAATCATATACAGAAGGAGAAGTTAAAGATGGTAGTGTCAGAATTGACACAAGTTGTGATCAATGAAAAAGGGGGAGATTGTTGGAAATAGAGTTGTTGTTGATGTCAAAGACACAGGGAGACCATGAATGTCTTTGCATATTGATGATTTTTTGTGTACACTCACTGATAAGTAGAAGTAGTCAAGAAAGAAGGTGACATGATGTGTACCTAAATAAATATAGAACCCTGCACAAGTATGAGGAGAAGTTGT
>JZKD02S0279989.1:263070-275156 GCA_000966675.3 Picea glauca
AAGAAAAAGCATTTTGTGGTTTTCTCCCGATTTGGGTTTCCACATAAAATATTGATGTACTGTGTATGTGTGTGATTGTTTATATCTTACTGCTCATTATTGGATAATAATTCTACATTTATATAACATTTGAAGAAAAAGGATTATAATTAGGCTATTATTGATTCACCCCCCCCTCTCATAATCTAACAGACCTAGTGATTCAAGTGGGCTGGTAGCTTGGTATACCGAATCAAAGTAAAGGAGTGGAAGTGGATTTTGAAGTCTCGAGTGCCTTTTGTCTAGTGGGAAAGTGGTCGATGCCACATCACTGCCATGATAACAGTCATGATGATTCCACATTAGAGACACAAACATGGAAACATCAATACCACACATCCTAGTCATGTTAGCATGGTTTCCAAATAGAGTCGGAGGACATGATGATGTCGGTAGTCACGTCGATGCGATGTCACCTAGCACATGTGGAAGAGGTCCATGTAGAGGCCATGTCTCTTGTGTTGCATCAACATGATAACCATAACAAAGTGAAATGTTAAAGATGCATCGTTAAAGACCTGGTGTCCTAGTGGAATGATGACCCTATAGGACCGATCATCAACCAGACCAAAGTGAGATCTAAGAGAAAAATTTTAAATCCCCAGGGGACCTAGTGAGCCTAGTGGGTTGGTGACCCAGTACGCCCAATGGTTAATTAAACCAGAGTGAAGTCTGATAGAATAATGTTAAATCCCCAAGGAGGATCGATGGGTTGGTGGCTCGGTGAGCCCGGTGGGTCGATGACCCGATGGTTTACCATACCAAAGTGAATATTTATCATATCAGTGCTAAATCCTTGGGGGGGCACTAGGTCAATGACCCAATGGACTAGTTAAACAACATTTTTAGATAAGAATTGTGAATGTGGTGCATAAATGAAGCTTGACCATCGAATAGAAGAGATCAACAGCTGAGATCGGATCTTACTCACCTTGGAAGTGGGTTCTTGAGGGTCAGGTGTCCCGATGGATTAGTTAATATTTTTCTCTATATGTGATTGAATATCTATGATTGACATTTAATCCAAGGACTTATTGGATGGTTGTTAATAATTGATTTTATGTTGCGTGTTTCAAGAGATTAGTGGCCTAGTTAATCTGATGGATTGTGAACATGATTGAGACCAATTTCAAAGGATGTTTGCAAACTGATTTTATGGAAGAATAAATGGATTTGGAGCTGACATCATGAGCATGAATTTTTCTATGTGGGAAAACCCTTGGTCATATGGGATCGGTGTATAAATAACGATGCCCTTTTTTTTTTAGAGAGTGTAAAGAATGTGTATGTGAATGTGTAAGTGTGTTAAGTGAAGCCGAGGCTTTGAGGTTCGAGGGTGCCATATAATGAAAGAGAGAAGAATGTAAATTTATAAGGGTAGATGGGAGGTGTGATTTCAAACAGAGAATATATGAAGTCTTTCGAACTTTGAAGAGATGGAGATTTTTATGCAGATTACAAGAACAACAGAGAAGTGAAGAAACATTTTTGTACAGATGAGGAAATCATTCAAGATATAGAATTTGAATATTGATATCTCAAGTAGGTTAGTGACTATAGGTGTTTTTGATTTGGTGCTCAACCAAGGGGATTGGTGTCTCCAGCAGGTTGGTGCCTCCAAATATTGTAATTGTAGGTTGGTGCCTAAAGGTGTTGTTGAGTTGGTTCTGAAGTGAATGAATTGGTGTATCTTTCAAGTTGGTTACTGCAAACATTGTAACAGATTGGTGTATGTAGTAGATTGTTTCCCATGAATATATTTAAATATAAGTTTATGTGGTTTTCTCCCATCTGGATTTCCACATTTATGTGGATTTACACCCAAGAGAGATATTTATTTCTCCATCAATCTAACTCCTAGAGAAAACCCAGTATCCAAGACCCCTTATAGGATGAGTACACCAGAACTGGAGGAGTTGCATAAGAAACTTGAAGAGCTTCTAAAGAAGCGGTATATACACCCAAGTGTGTTACCGTGGGGTGCCCCAATATTTTTTATGAAGAAAAAGGATAGAACATTGAGACTTTGCATTGACTTCAAGAAGTTGAACAAGGTAACTATGAAGAACAAGTATCCTTTACCAAGGATAGATGATCTCTTTGATCAACTGAAAGATGCTAAGATATTCTCCAATATTAGTCTTAGGTCAGGCTATCATCAGGTAAGAATTAAAGAAGAAAACATTAGCAATATTGTCTTCAGAACAAGGTATGTCCATTATGAGTTCACAGTGGTGCCATTTGGGTTATCAAATGCACCAGTTGTCTTCATGTGTTTAATGAATGATATTTTTCAGAGATTTCTTAGATATGTTTATCATTTTCTTCTTGGATGAGATTCTTATATATTCTATGTATGAATAAGAGCATGAGAAACACTTGAGGATGGTGTTACAGGTATTGATGTAGCATCAGTTGTATGCCAAATTGAGCAAGTGATCATTCTAGTAGAAACAAATTCATTATTTTGGCCATATCATTTCAGAGGAAGGGATAGCGGTGGATATATAAAAGATAAATGCCATTGAAGGATGTCCAATACCAAGGAATGTCTCTGAGGTAATATCATGCATGGGACTTTCAAGTTACTATAGGAGATTTATTGTGGGATTCTCAAATATTGCACACCCAATCACTTCCTTGCAAAAGAAGGGTCTGAAGTTTGAGTGGACATCAGATTATGAAAGGAGTTTCCAACACTTGAAGAAATTACTAACAAGTTATTCAATATTAAAGATTGTTGATCCAAATGTAGACTTCATTGTATGCACTGATGCATGTAAAGAAGGATTTGGTGGAGTTCTTAGTCAGAATGGACATTTGGTATCCTATGAATAAAGGAAATCAAAGGAGCATTAAAGGCACCATGCTACTCATGATTTAGAATTGGAATCCATAGTTCATGCCTTAAAGATATGGATACACTACCTCATGGAAAAAATATTTGAGTTGAGGACATACCATAGTGGTCTGAAATATTTATTTTGATAGCTAACTAAATGCCAGGAAAAGCAGGTGGATGGAATTCCTCAATGATTATGACTTTGATATAAATAATACCAAGGGTGGAGACAACAAGGTGGCTTATGCACTCAATAGGAGAGTGCATGAGATGCATGATACAACCATTAGAATGTACAGATCGGATTTTAAAGACATAATTTTAGAGGATGCAAAATCAAACCTACAGTACATGGAATTAAAGGAAAAATTACATCAACGTATTTTGTAGCAGAAAATTGAGAATTTTGAGTTAAAAGAGGATGGAAGTCTCATGTACATAGGCATAAATTATGTGCCAAATTTTCAGTAATTGAAAAATCTAATATCAAAAGAAATGCATAATGTTCCTTATGTTGGGCACTAAAGTTACCATAAAACTATTGTCGTTGTCAAGAGCCAATATTATTGGCTAGGAATGAAGAAAGAAGTTGTTGATTTTATTTCCAAGTGTTTGGAATGTCAAAAGGTCAAGGCTAAGCATAGACACCTAGTTGATTTTCTACAACGATTTCCCATATTTGCGTGGAAATGGGAAGTTGTAGCCATGAATTTCATCACCAAGATTCCCAGAACAAGCAAGCAACATGATTATATCATGGTAGTGGTGGATAAGCTTACTAAATATTCCCATTTTATTATAGTGAAGATCACTCATAAGGAGGCTAACATTGTTGGTATTTATATGAGAGAAATCGCTAGGCTACATGGCATGCCTAATACAATTGTATTTGACATATATCCCAAATTTACATCAATTCTTTGGAAGGGATTATTGAAACGGATTTGGAACAAATCTTAATTTTATCACAACTTATCATCCAAAGTGAGATGGGAAAACACAAAGGGTGAATCATGTGATAGAAGACATGCTAAGGATGTATGTGATGGATAAACCATCCAAATGGGAGTATTGTTTTCATTTGGTGGAGTTTGCTTATAACAATGGGTATTAAACATATTTAAAGAAGAGCCCATTTGAGACAGTTTATGGCATAAAGTGAAACACACCAGTAACATGGGACAACCTAGAAGTGGTTGGATAATAATTACCCAGGAAAATGGAATAGCAGATAGTGAAAATAAAATATAATTTAAAGGTTGTCCATGATAGGTAGAAAATTTATGTTGATAAAGGATGAACTCAAAGAGATTTCAAAGTGGATGACCACGTGTTCTTAAAATTAAAGGCCAAGAGAAGTTCCCTAAAGCTAGGGAATTGTTCAAAGATGAAAGCATGTTATTATGGATCATTTGAAATCCTCGAAAGGATTGGTGTTATAACATACATGATTGCCTTACCTACATCAATGTGTATACATAATGTGTTCCATGTATCATTCCTTAAAAAGTATGTACCTAATTATAATCATGTCATTGATTGGAATGTGATTCGGGTGGAGCAAGAAGGAGACTTTCAAGTGCAACTAGTTTGCAAATTGGACAGAAAGATCAAGCAACTCTGAAATCGAGCCATAGGGATAGTAAAGGTCCAATGGACCTGGTACGGTCCCGAGGATGAAACTTTGGAATATGAGGATGATATGGGGGCAGATCATCCACATCAGTTTGAGGAATTTTAAACTTTTGATTGTATATATGTGTATATTGCACTGAGGAAAATGCATAAATAAGCGGGAGGGGAATGTAATACCCCTAGGCCGAACCCCATTGTAAATATAAATGTAATTTTACATATAGTCTAGTGAGCCAGGACACTTTGGGGCCATAGTTCCTTTGTATGTATGTAATTTTAGGCCAGATTATCTATGTGGTTATTAGGCTGGTGAGCCAAAAGTTGAGGGGCTAGCAAGCCTATTTTGTAAAATGTAATCACACTAAGTTTTTTAATGAAAGCACATCACTGTTGCAGCAAACCATGTAAAATAGTATGGGGGGATAAAATTCACCAGAATGGGAAAGTGGGGGCTAAGAGTATGGGGAAAAGGGGATAAGCTAATGATATTGTTCGAGATGCACTTGTGATTGCGTAATAGGTAAAGCTAACATGCACTAGATTTCCTTAACGATGGAATGATGTTATTCGAGATGTGCTTTTGCTTGTGTGAGAGGGAAGTTTAGCATGTGAAAGCTTTCCTCCATGCTAGAATGATGTTATTCGAGATGTTCTTGTGTTTGTGAAAGAGGGAAAGCTAGCATAGGATAGATTTTCCCCACAATGGAATGATATTATTCAAGACGTGCTTGTGCTTTTGCAAGACTGAAAGTTAAATTGCACTAGTTTTACCCCACAGAGGAATGATGTTGTTCAAGATGAGCTTGTGCTTGTGCAAGAGAGAAAGATTGCACATGCTAGCCTTCCCCCACAGTGGAATGATCTTGTTCAAGATGTGTATATGCTTGTGTAAGAGGGAAAGCTAGCACACAATGGCTTTTCCCCATGGTAGGATGATGTTCGAGATGCACAACACTTGAATGATGTTGTTCGAGATGGTCTTGTGCTTGTGCAAGAGAGAAAGCTAGTAGGCACTAGATTTACACCATGGTGGAATGATGTTGTTCAAGATGAAATTGTGCTTATGCAAGAGGGAAAGCTAACACGTGCTAGCATTCCTTAATGGTGGAATTATGTTGTTTGAGATGTGCTTGTTGATCCAGGGGATCAAATTTTGCTCAAAATTCAAAGTGCTCGGAATTGCTTCAAATCGAATGAGAGCATAGGCGTCATCTTTACGAACCCAATGCAACTCGTTTGGGTTTAAACGGACATCAAGATGTGCTTGTTTTTGTGAAAGAGGGAAAGCTAGCACATGCTAGCTTTTCCCCACAATGGAATGATATTATTCAAGATGTGCTTGTGTTTGTGCAAGACTAAAGTTAGCATGCACTAGTTTTACCCCATGGAGTAATGATGTTGTTTTAGATGAGCTTGTTCTTGTGCAAGAGAGAAAGATTGCACATGCCAGCCTTCCCCCATAGTGTAATAATCCTGTTCGAGATGTGTATATGCTTGTGTAAGAGGGAAAGCTAGCATGCGCTAGCTTTTCCACATGGTAGGATGATGTTCGATATGCACAACACTGGAATGATGTTGTTCGAGATGGTCTTGTTCTTGTGCAAGAGAAAAAGCTAGTAGGAGCTAGCTTTACACCATGGTGGAATGATGTTGTTCGAGATGAACTTATGTTGATGCAAGAGGGAAAGCTAACATGTGCTAGCTTTCCTTAATGGTGGAATGATGTTGTTTGAGATGTGCTTGTGCTTGTGCAAGAGGGAAGTTTAGCATGTTCAAGCTTCCCTCCATGATGGAATGATGTTGTTCGAGATGTGCTTGTGTTTGTGAAAGAGGGAAAGCTAGCACACACTAGCTTTTCCTCACAATGGAATGATGTTATTCAAGATGTTTTTGTGCTTCTGGAAGACTGAAATTTAGCATGCACTGGTTTTACCCTATAGAGGAATGATGTTGTTTGAGATGTGCTTATGCTTGTGCAAGAGAGAAAGCTAGCACATGCTAGCTTTCCCCCACAGTGGAATGATATTGTTCGAGATGTGTATATGCTTGTGTATGAGGGAAATCTAGCACACGCTGGCTTTCCCCCATGGTGGAATGATGTTCTTGTGCAAGAGAGAAAGCTAGCATGCATCAGCTTTCCACCATGGTGGAATGATGTTGTTCGAGATGCACTTGTGCTTATACAAGAGGGAAAGCTAACACGCACTAGCTTTCCTTAGTGGAGCAATGATGTTGTTTGAGATGTGTTTGTGCTTGTGCAAGAGGGAATTATTGCATGTTCAAGCTTTACTCCATGCTAGAATGATGTTGTTCAAGATGTGCTTGTTTTTGTGAAAGAGGGAAAGCTAACACACGCTATCTTTTGCCCACAATGGAATGATGCTATTCAAGATGTGTTTGTGCCTCTACAAGACTGAAAGTTAGCATGCACTAGTTTTACCCAATGAAGGAATGATGTTGTTTGAGATGCGCTTGTGTTTGTGCAAGAGAGAAAGCTAGCACACACTAGCTTACCCACATGCTGGGATGAATTTGAGATGTGCTAGTGCTTGTGCAAGAGGGAAAACTAGCACATGCTAGCTTTCCCCTAGGTTGGAGTGATGTTGTTCAAGATGTGTTTGTGCTTGTGCTTATGAAAGAGGGAAAGATAGCTTGCGTTATCTTTTTCCTATGGTGGAATCATGTTGTTCAAGATGTACTTGTGCTTGTGCAAGAGGGAAAGATAGCATGAGCTAGCTTTCCCCAATGACTAGATGATGTTGTCTAAGATGAGCTCGTGTTTTCCCATTAGGGAAAGCTAGCACAAGCTATAATTCCCCTAGAGTGGGATGATGTTTTCCAAGATGAGCTTGTGCTTGTGCAAGAGGGAAAGCTAGCATGCACTAGATTCCCCCACTGTGGGATGATGTTCAAGATGCACAACACTGGAAAACTAGTGCATGCTAACTTTTAGTCTTGCAGAAGCACAAGCACGTCTTGAATAATATCATTCCATTGTGGGGAAAAGCTAGCTTGTGCTAGATTTCCCTCTTTCACAAACATAAGCACATCTCGAACAACATCATTCTAGCATGGAGGAAATCTTTCACATGCTAAACTTCCCTCTCGCACAAGAACGCACTAGCTTTCCCCCATGGTAGGATGATGTTTGAGATGCACAACTCGTGGAATGATGTTGTTTGATATGCGCTTGTGCTTGTGTAAGAGGGAAGGCTAGCAGGCGCTAGCTTTACCCCATGGTGGAATGATATTTTTTGAGATACACTTGTGATTGCGTAATAGGGAAAGCTAACATGCACTAGCTTTCCTTAACGGTGGAATGATGTTATTCGAGATGTGTTTGTGCTTGTGTGAGAGGGAAGTTTAGCATGTGCAAGCTTTCCTCCATGCTAGAATGATGTTATTCGAGATGTTCTTGTGTTTGTGAAAGAGGGAAAGCTACCATAGGCCAGATTTTCCCCACAATGGAATGATATTATTCAAGACGTGTTTGTGCTTTTGCAAGACTGAAAGTTAAATTCCACTAGTTTTACCCCACGGAGGAATGATGTTGTTCAAGATGATCTTGTGTTTGTGCAAGAGAGAAAGATTGCACATGTTAGAATTCCCCCACAGTGGAATGATCTTGTTCAAGATGTGTATATGCTTGTGTAAGAGGGAAAGCTAGCACGCACTAGCTTTTCCCCATGGTAGGATGATGTTCGAGATGCACAACACTTGAATGATGTTGTTCGAGATGGTCTTGTGCTTGTGCAAGAGAGAAAGCTAGTAGGCGCTAGCTTTACACCATGGTGGAATGATCTTGTTCAAGATGAACTTGTGCTTATGCAAGAGGGAAAGATAACACGTTCTAGCATTCCTTAATGGTGGAATGATGTTGTTTGAGATGTGCTTGTTGATCCAGGGGATCAAATTTTGCTCAAAATTCAAAGTGCTCGGAATTGCTTCAAATCGAACGAGAGCGTAGGAGTCATCTTTACGAACCCAATGCAACTCGTTTGGGTTCAAATGGACATCGAGAATGAGAGATATTGCATTATGTTCAAAATGACAAACAAGAAAAAAAAAAGGGATGATGATTGTACAGTCCGTACAATCCGTACGGTTGCTGATGTGGAAATCCATACGACACATGGCAGAGATGAGTGGCAGACAGTTGGCATATGTGGATGAATGACATTGCAACATGTGGCAGTATTTGGTTGGTTGTACAGTGCCACATGGACCAGTCATGGGCTGCCACGTGGCACCTTGTTATTGGTTGCTTGTATAAAATATTATTGGAGTCCACCGGATTCGATCCTGTGACCTCCACCCAGATGCATAGTCTTTGCAAATTCTGCTCCACCAATGCACCACCATAGTAGATCTTACTATGTAATGGCTTTGTATTTATTTAAGTTTGAATTTGTTATGTATTGGTGCGGGGGTCCGGGCTGGGGCTTAGCCCCAACTCCCAGTCGCATACATTATTGCAATATGACCATAAGTATTACCATATGTGGGCGCGTGGGTATGCGTTTTGGTTTGGATTTGAATTTGGTTCAACGGTTATACAAACGACCCGCCACTTGTACATTAACCATTGGTTTTTGGAAACGGGGCCTATGTTTGAACTTGTGCGTGGTCATATGGGTCATACGACCACGACCTTGACGGTTAGGGGCTAAGTGCGCCCGTAACCATCCTACAGTTTGCACGGTTTGAGCAGTTGCATCCGGTGCTAATTTTTAACTCTTAAATATGCGTGTGGGTTAGGTTGAGCCAACAAGGGTGCAATTTGTAGATGAAGAGACAACAAGTTTGAAGGGGAACTTCCAGGAAGCCTATCTTCTTCAATTTTTGGCCAAACAAGGTGCTGAAAAAGCCCATCTAGGAGTTTTTGGACGTTTTGAAGCCATTGGAGTAGTCTATTTGGCATTTTGAGCATTGTAAACCACATTTTTGAGCACTTTGAGAAAATAATACAAAAGATCCATTGGAAGCTGGACTAGGAGATGTAGCCCAAGAGAGGGGTGAACTCCTTTATCATTTGTTGTGTTATGTGCTTTCTGTTCACTATTATTGTTGTTTTTTATATGCATCTTGAATGAGTAAATGCTATTTAAGTTGTGTTGCAAAGTTGATCCATTTTCATTTTAACACATAAATTTTACTTGCAAATATTTTCAAGAATACAAGTCTTCTTCATTTTTAGATCACTTGTGCTTGTGCAAGAGGAAAGTTTAGCATGTTCAAGCTAACACACACTAGCTTTTCCCCACAATGGAATGATTCTATTCAAGATGTTCTTGTGCTTCTACAAGACTGAAAGTTAGCATGCACTGGTTTTACCCCATGGAGGAATGATGTTGTTCGAGATGTGCTTGTGCTTGTGCAAGAGAGAAATCTAGCACATGCTAGCTTTCCCCCACAGTGGAATGATATTGTTAGAGATGTGTATATGCTTGTGTAAGAGGGAAAGCTAGCACACGCTAGCATTCCCCCATGGTAGGATGATGTTTGAGATGCACAACACTAGAATGGTGTTGTTCAATATGGTCTTGTGCTTGTGCAAGAAAGAAAGATAGCATGCGCTAGCTTTCCACCATGGTGGAATGATGTTGTTCGAGATGCACATGTGCTTATACAAGAGGGAAATCTAACACATGCTAGCTTTCCTTAACGGTGCAATGATGTTGTTTGAGATGTGTTTGTGCTTGTGCAAGAGGGAAGTATTGCATGTTCAAGATTTACTCCATGCTAGAATGATGTTGTTCGAGATGTGCTTATGTTTGTGAAAGAGGGAAATCTAACACACGCTAGGAATGATGTTATTCAAGATGTGTTTGTGCCTCTGCAAGACTGAAAGTTAGCATGCACTAGTTTTACCCCACAAAGGAATGATGTTGTTCGAGATGCACTTTTTTTTGTGTAAGAGAGAAATCTAGCACATGCTAGCTTACCCGCATGGTGGGATGATTTTCGAGATGCGCTAGTGCTTGCGCAAGAGGGAAAACTAGCACACACTAGCTTTCTTCTAGGTTGGAGTGATGTTTTTCAAGATGTGTTTGCACTTGTGCTTATGACAGAGGGAAAGCTATCTTGCGTTATCGTTTTCCTATGGTGGAATCATGTTGTTCGAGATGTACTTATGCTTGTGCAAGAAGGAAAGCTAGCATGAGCTCGCTTTCCCCAACGGTGGGATGATGTTGTTTGAGATGAGCTCGTGTTTTCCCATTAGGAAAAGCTAGCACAATCTATAATTCCCCTAGAGTGGGATGATGTTGTCCAAGATGAGCTTGTGCCTATGAAAGAGGGAAAGCTAGCATGCACTAGCTTCCCCCACGGTGGGATGATGTTGTCCAAGATGAGCTCATTCTTGTGCAAGAGAGAAATCTAGCATGCACTAGATTTCCCCACTGGTGGGATAATGTTGTTCAAGATGGACTCTTGCTTGTGCAAGAGGGATAGTTAACATGCCTAATGGTGGGATGATGTTTTTCGAGATGCACTCCTACATACGCAAGAGGGAAAGCTAGAATGCACTAACTTTCTGCCATGGTGGGATGATATTGTTCATGATGTGCTCCTCCTTGTGCAAGAAGGAAATCTAGGGTGTGCTAGCTTTCCCCCTCGAAAGGATGATGTTGTTTAAGATGTGCCCTTGCTTGTGCAAGAAGGAAAGATAGCATGCGCTATGTTTCCCCTAAGATGGGATGATGTTTTTCGAATTGTGCTCCTACTTGTGCAAGAGGGAAAGCTAGCACGCACTAGCTTTCCCTCATGGTTATGACTCATGAGATCTTCATTATGCTAGCTTTCTTGCAAAATAATTTAAGGGCTCCAACTACTTTTAAACCATTGCTTGAAATTGTGGAAAAACATTAAATGCACCAACCATTTTAGACTAATAAATACAAGTTTTTCTGCTAAAAGCATCAAGGAAAGCTCTAAAAAAAATCATCCCAGATACATATTCTACATATTTAGGATGACAAATATAACTGTGCACTAAATCTAGCACCCCGCATTCTAGTGTACACATTGTGCCTTCTAATTTTCTTGTCAATTGCACAATATTCATGAGTCCAAATTAGAATCATTTTTTTTGGTTCATCATCCAATTTACCATGCTTTTATTTTTCATTTATAATAGAGTTTTGGCATTCACATGAAGAAACCTCTAATGACACTAGTCCACAAACTATTTTCTATAATAGATGATGCAACATATAAATTTAACTTTAAAGCATATAAATTCCCTTCTTAGGAGCATGTAAACGAACATTCCTTGCTTGGTTATTCACAATGCCAATTTTTTAAGTGGAATTTAACATTCTAGCCAAAATCTATTATTTTTGCAATAGATTTCAAATCTCTTGCCAAATTTGGCACGTGCAACACTCCTTGCAGAATATTCCTTCCTCCAATAGCAATAGGGACTTTCAACTCTCCAACATCATATACTTTATAGCAGCTTTTATCTCTGAACTAGATAATTCTATTCATGTAAAGATGGCAATAAATCTGGAGCAATTTTTATTTCCTTGTCATGTGCTATGTCGTTCATAAGTATATAGTGAAGAAA
>JZKD02S0279989.1:281353-306549 GCA_000966675.3 Picea glauca
AAATTTATTATTCATAATGTAATCCTTTATCAACTTAACTTTTAATAGAAAATATAAATAATAATAATATAAATAAATTATGTTGTTATTCTAATTTATAATTGATTTTGATTGTTAAAACAATAAAATTAATACGTAGTAACTCACATATAATATTTTGTTTTGTCGACTATATTTTTAATACAAAAATACAAATAATAGTAGAAATAAATTTTGTCTCTAAATTTTTAATATTTTGATCAATCCAAGAGTAAACCTAGACTTAATAATGAAATACTTTTTCTTGTGGACTTTAAAATGACACCAACTCACTAAAATAAAATATATTACTCCATACAAAAAATATTAGTTACTATGACAATAAATAAAAATGCTATAGTAATGAACACATTAATATTATGTCATTAAAGAGCTTTATAGGTCACTTGAAAATTGTGTCAATCTCCATGACATACTATAGTACTTCAATGTTGAGATTGTTACTATAATATCAATTTATAACTAAAATCTAGGTTAATAATAGTAATAGACATTGGTTATTAATGACATTAAATAAATTTAGGGTGAGAAATTTCTTATGAATCTATTATTCATAATGTATTCATTTATCAACTTAGATTTTAATAGAAAATATAAGTAATAATAATACAAATAAATTATGTTGTTATTCTACTTTATAATTGATTTTGATTGTTAAAACAATAAACTTAATACGTAGTAACTCACATATAATATTTTCTTATGTCGACTATAAAATATTGTCAACCTACTAATATAATAAAATATTGTACTCAATATAGACAATATTATTTACTATGTCTAGAATTAAAATTGTCATGATAGTAAGAAACACATTGGTATTATGGCATCAAATAGCTTCTATATAGGTCACTTAAAAATTGGGCCAACCTTCTACTAGTATACTAACTAAACATTAGTTAGTATATCAAATTATAATTAAATTGGTTAATAATAGTAAGAGACAATATTATTAATGTCATTAAATAATACTAACAACTTAGCTTTTAATACAAGTTACAAATAATAGTAATAGAAATAATGTAAGGAATCCAAGTCTAAGAATTAGATTTGCTTCTGCAAGTTTATGTAAATTGGATTTTATATAGTTTATCATGATAAATTTATCAAAACAATGGTGAATATATACAAAACATAATGAACCAAGCAGTTTTTTAATTCCACAATTTGAAAAAAAATAATCTTGCTAATTTATTTAATTCCACAATTTGAAAAAAAACAATCTTGCTAATTTAGTTCGAAATTCTAGATCTATTGTTTTTTATTTAGATCCGTTATTTTACTTAACACACAAGTTAAAATGTAGCTAAATCAAGATCCACTATTGTGATATAGATCCATTTAACTTTCCATACAAAATATATAAATAATAATAATGGGAATACATTATAATGATACATGAGAGTTTATAATGATACATTTATAACAAAAAAATGATGAATATATACATTCAAAGTATTGGATTAAATGATTTTCTAATTCCTTTCTTGTAAAAACTCAATCTAGATAAAGTTCTAACATTCTAGATCCACTAAATATTTTCAAATTTAATAAAATATGTGTTAGAGTATTCAATTTTTCAACCCCATATATATTTCTTATTTCAAAATATCATTGAGAAACAAGAACACGTACTTGAAGGAAAACTTGATAATAAACAAAAACAACAAAGTTTTCACTGTGTTACTTAAGATCAAGAAATCAAATGCATTGCAATAGAATAAATGACTTCAAGTAAGAAAAGAAATAGAATAAGATATGATAGAGGATCTCACCATCAACATGCCTTTTCCATTTAGTATCAATATGGAATATAAATTGTCTTACAATTTATTTTTATGAAAAAGGTCCTTTAATTCCCAACTAATCACCCAAAGTTCTCTTTCTACAGAGTTCATATAGAAACAATACAATAATTATGACACCAACCTGCCCCTCACCTAGCAAGCCGGTCGCTCCACCAGGACCTTCTGTTTCTCACGGGCCCGAAGAGTCAACGCTCTTCAACTCCCTCGGGAGTTCTTCACCACAGTACACTCTTCGAAAATCTTCCCTTCGGAAATCGTAAGATCGGGCCTCGCGATATCGCGAACCTTGTGTGCACGGTCTCGTGCAGCCCAAATATCTGAACCCTGAATGTCGAGGGTCAACGGTCACGCTCACATAGGTCGGAGGTTTTTCCTATCGAGAAATCGGCGGTTGTGTTTCCGCACGTCTCATGCAACACAAAACCCCGAACCCCGAACTCCGGCAGCACACCACCTGTCCTCCCAGGATTTTCGAAATCCCACTCTCCCACCTCCTCTTCGGGCTTTTTTGGATCGTGAATCCACTATGCCAGAATTCTTGGGCGTCGAGAACCCCGATTTTCCCGAACGTCGAAATCCCAAAGTCTGATGACACCTGTCCTCCCCTCATTCTCGAGGTCCCACTTCAGCCACGTCACCTTCTTTCTCGTGCGATCGGGGATCGCGGGACCGCGTTTTTACCGGTCACAATTCTCTTGCATTACAAAACCCCGAACCCCGATTCTCCGATGCCACGTGTCGACATCTCCTGGGGAGGCCTACTTCTTGACACCTGTCTTCCCCTCGTTCTATCGAGATTTCACGATTCGGGAGTTCACGCTTCCTGATACACAAGGTCACAGACCCTACCAAACCCCGAATCCCGACTCCTCAAGATCTTCCGCCACGTGTCTTCCTGGAGATCGACAGCTCCAGTTGACTAGGGAAATCGCCGGTCGCGATTTTGAAGAGTATAAAACTCTTGCTCTGTGAAACACCGAACGCCGAATCCAGATCCTCTGGGATCTTGCGCCACGCGTCCCTTCTCCGATCAACGACTCAGATTGATTTCGGGAAATCGCCGGTCGCGATTTCAAAAATCTTGAACCCTTACTTCCGGGAACACCGAACGCCGAACCCCGATCCAAAGGGATCCTACGCCACGTGTCCCTATCTGGATCAACGGCTCAGATTTCTTCGGGGAATCGTGACTCGTGACTTCATGAGGGGTAAACCTCTTTCGTTATCAATCCCCGAATGTCGATACCCCGAATCCCGATGGGCTTTGATTCTTCTCCACCTGTTCTCTTGGATTATCTTCCGCGCATCTTCTCCACGATCTTACGGTCCTTGGGACTTCGTGGAACTTCACATG
The DNA here is from genome assembly GCA_000966675.3 of Picea glauca. NCBI lineage: Eukaryota > Viridiplantae > Streptophyta > Pinopsida > Pinales > Pinaceae > Picea > Picea glauca. Next base: position 284,555 of record JZKD02S0279989.1, read on the forward strand.
GATTTCAACCCGTAGATTCTCTTCTTCTGAGAATCCTCCACTCTACCACCTTCGTCCGGTGCGAACTTCACTGGGGTCGGCTCCCACAGTGAAATAAAAGAACTATCTCTCCTGAGATTTGTTCTTCTGACTCCTTCTGAGAACTTTCATGCACCTCCTGTGCCCGACTTCAAGGACCTTCAAAGTGTTGAAGTCTTTCCGGACTTGGGGCATTCGCAACCACAGTACTTCCGGCCTTTCTTTACTCATGCTTGCTACTAAGCCTCGCGTCCAACCTGCACTCACCTACACGACTTGAACAATCTCTATTCACCTTGGGCAAATGAGAACAAAGGTTCAGCTGCTTAGCCTCCTCGACGCACTCTATGCAGAGGAATTCAACTGCACTCTATGCAGGAATCTTCTGGCTCAAGCAGAGAAACAATTGAAACTCATTCTCTCAGGTTTCTAACCTGATATGCTATCACATAAGAAGCATATAAAAGATAAACATATAAGGAAGAAAGTATGCAAAAGCATAATATCAACAACACAAAGAGACTAAACACATCCATGGGATTGAATAAAATCTTTCCTATTAATTCAATGTCTGTACATGGAGGTTCTTCACAAGCTCTCTGCTCTATTCTTCTTCCTTTCTGATGCTACTGCTGAATAATACAAGATGTGAATAATAATTAATTACACAAGGAGGGTGCCTATATTCGTTTTCCCTCCTGGAAAGATGAAACTGTCTAATCTACAGCTAACCCTATCTACCATCATTTAAAATTGTTAAATGCCTCCTTATCTACATTATATTACAAATGCGCTCAGCTTTGAATGCCTTTAGTAAACGTCGGCGCAACAATACCAAGGTGAAATTCAAAATCAAAAAGGTTTGTTGGCTTGTCCAACTGTACGTTCTCTTTCTCCTCACGCTGGTTCATATGATGTATTGCGGATGTTGCGGATGCTCCTGCATCAAATTATCAAGATCCAAAAAAAATGGATCTATAAACCTCCTCATATACATTTAGTTTCTTGTTTCAAATAATCAAAGAGAATATAAAATCTGATCTCCAAGTCGAATTGATGAGGTGGTTTGTCAACTGTTGTCCATGATATTTTTTAGGAAAATATATTTGGCAAATTCATGAAAAATAGGATCCAACAATCTCTTCGTATATCCCAAACAGTGATAGTTGTGTAAAACCCTAGAGAGGTTTTTGTGAAGGGGCCCATTACCAACAAAAACCTCTTCTTATTCTTTTTCCAAAAATTCATCTCTAGTTGTTCTGCAACCTCACCCAAAATTAGTGACTAAAACAATAAATTATTTATTGTGAAATCTCTGAAAAATAGGCCTCAAAGATAAATTTGAATCTCTTAAAATGTGTTAGTTGTCTAAAAAATGAGAGATATTTTTTTGAAGGGAAATGTTAAAAACAAAAACCTCTTTTTGTTTCAAAAAATTCATTTTTAGTTGTTCTTCAACCTCTCTCAAAATTACTGACTAAAACAAGAAATTATTTATTGTGAAATCTCAGAAAAGTAGGCCTCAAAGATAAATTTGAATCTCTTAAAATGTGATAGTTGTGTAAAACTCGAGAGAGGGTTTTGTGAAAGAGAATGTTACCAACAAAATCTCTTTTTGTTTCAATGAATTCACCTCGATATGTTCTGAAACCTCTCTTCAAGATAAAGCCTAAAAAAGATAAAAAAAAAACAAAGTATTTCTTGTAGCTTTTCTGGTTCTACAAAAAGATCATCTTTGTCATCATAAACTACATATGTACCTTTAAACATAGATTCATATATTTATTTGATTTTGTAGTTTCTCTTGTCACAAGTATCCTAGAGTATTGAGCAACATGTTTTCTCTTTTCTTGTCTCTTCCTCAAGTTTTCAGATTCTTTCTCGGTCCTGTGCAAAGAAGGTGTATCTTTCTGTCTTGAAATCTTATGAATTATCCTCTATAATTATGAGATTCTCCTTTTTTAATGGATGGATGAAACATGGCCTTTGAATTTAACCTAAATTTAATTGCATCTCTAGTGGAGTTTCTCCTTGGAAACTTAGGCACAACTGTTGGCCTTTTTCTCTATTTTTTTCCTTTTGCATTTCTCTTACTTGTAGATTTTTGTTTCTGCTTGACTAGAGTTTGAACTAGGATCATATTATAATCCTCATCTTCATTAATTTCCCTCTTTATATCTGGATTAGGAAATATGTCAATGTATTTATTTGTTCTAGACTTCTTTCCTCGACTAGTGGTAGCTTTCCTATGGTCTTTACCTACAGGAAAATCTCTAATAGTTTGTTGAGTTTGAAATTTTCTCTTGCTGGCCCAAGTTACCCTAGCTACAGGTGCCAGGTGTCTCTTATTTTATTAAAAATTTGGTGGTTGGAGGAGTCTGTTTTTGTTTGGATGATTTCTTCCCCTTAACAGTTTTGGATTTAGTTGACTGTAAATCTGGTTTTAAAGACTGGATTAACTACTCCCAAGATCTCTGGACTTCATTTAAGGATGAGACTACTAATGTTCTAATCAAAACCTGATGAAAGAGACTACTTTTTGTTGTAGCAGGATGAGATTGGACCCTCTGAGACATCTTGGATAAACTTTTTAATAGAAAATAGGGTAAGTTAAGAGGATACTCACCATTTATATGAATCAACAGTCTGATATGATAAATATAAACCATGGAAAACCTACCTTCACATATAATGTACTTGTGTATAATTAGTAAGGCATTGTGCCATTATTTCCTTATCCAACTATGTGGTATACCCTTGCTCTAGTTAGGGTTTTGGTTTTGCTTCTCTGGAATTAGAAACTAGTTTACAAATTCCATGACCACATTCTCCTTCTTCCACCATATTTCTCCATACACTCAATCTACAAGATTTAGCAATAGAATGTTCTGTCACATGCATCAGAATTTTTCCAACCACAGATTCAAAACTGTCAAAATTCTGTGCAAAAACAATTGAAATATGTTCATCATGCCCCTGGAACGTTGAGAATAAATAGAACCATATAACATCCTTAAATTTTTGCGCCATCTAAGGGAATTCTTCAAGCAACTATGTGCCTTCTAGTTCTTGTTGGATTATCTCGCCACTATTTTTGGGTACCATACCGCTAATATGACTTTGTAAACAATTCTGAGAAGATTGATGGTTGAATCCTTGATTCCTGAGAGATGTTTAAAACCAAAAATTATTTCTTGATCTACAATCCCTGCATAAAATAACAAACATACTAAAATAGGAAGGTGATTATTTCATCCATGGTAATCGGATGTGTTGATTTGATTAATCCTTCGTATAATTTGTTTATCATAAAAATAGAAACCCAAAATAGATCATAAATAAGTAGGCAAATCTTCCAATCATGATTTGAATAGTTAGGACACGATCTGGGCAGGGTGGTGCATGCAAAACCATGATCATTCCTGACATTGCGAGAATAATGTTATTCCCGCAGCACTTTTTCTGACTTGGAAAAATTTAAAAATTCAAATAATGAAACGACAAGTGATGTGAAAAAATATTATCTTATCGAATCCTAATCTTTAAAAACATTAAAAATCATTTAAAAAATGCAATAAAAATTGAAAAATAATATTTCAATCCAAGAGGTAAAAACAAAGTTTTTGATAGAAAATCATGATAAATGAGAGAACAAGGACTAGGGATACTCAATTAATAAAAAACAAGGTTAGAGACTAACACTGGCTCCTTCTGGGTGTAAAGTTTCATAATGAAACTTTAAGAATTGTTGACCAAATCCTTTATATCCTTCTGATTCTGTTTATTTCCCTGCTCTATCATCCTTTATTTAAAATCCAAAAATAAGAACCAGAAAAGTGTAAGTAGTCTTTCCATTGGGCTATGGAGTCCTTATTCTTGCATACTTAAAAACTTGACACTACTCGCATACTGTAAATTGATCTTCAAACTGAAACCAACATGCGCAAAAATAAATCCTGTTTATCTACAACTCCTATACAACTAACCAATCAGTTCCTTGATCAGATTACATCAAACTTCCAATGCAGCCATGAAATCATTTGAATGACAAGATTGTATTATTCCTTGGAAGTAAATAAGAAAATGTATAAAAACTGATATGTTTGCAGTAAAAAATGAATGGGCAGCCCATACTTACAACTACAATTTTCTTTAATTCCAAATGCTGCAAAATTTTGAACCTTTGGAAGAACTGACTCCATGTAGGCGACTACTGGATCATATATAATATGAAAAAATTCCAGTTGATGAAAAAACCCAAACTGCTCCCTTGCAATTTTTGTTGTATTTGGGAGACCATAATCCACTCGATTTCCTTGAAACAACACATGAACATCACTTGTTTTATGACAATGAACAACAACATATTGGATAGGATGATTTCCTCCATCTATTTCTCCAACATTAGATTCATACTCATCAAAAATAGGCTCACTGTTGCACAGGTCAATGAATGCTGATGTGGAATTCTGCTCTTCTCCATTTTCATATACATCATATACAGGTTGACTATAAAAAAATTCTAAATTTTGAAATTCAAAAATTTTTGTTTCATTATTCTCTTCAAAGAAAGAACACAAAGGACCAACTTGGTCATTTGGAAAAAAAAATTCATTATGACAATCCAATAAATTTGTTGTCATACTATCCATGACACTATCATCAACAACATCTTAAAAAACTTCTCCTTGAAAAGAAGAATGAGAGAAGGTTTCATGAATGATCAAATATTCTTCATCATGATAGGATGGAGACTTTTGATTGATTTCAACTGGCAATGATAAAAAAAATTGTTCACCATCACTATAATCTTCAATAATTTCTTTACTAAAATACTGGCCTTCACAAATATTTCCAGTAGAAAACTCTTCACGAAGAGACCCATTCGAATGGCCATCAAAATTGTTAGGAGCATTATGAGAGCATTCCAAAATATCTTCTCTCATCTCCTCACTAAAACCATACTGAAATTTTTTGCGAAGAGATTTAAATTGCTCACAACAATCATTCAAGAGGCATTCAGTAGGATAAATCCTCTTACAAAATGAATGAAAAGAAACATGGAAATCATTTAATGATGAAATGCTGGAAACAGGAAGAGATCGGTACCATTTTCTCACCTCTCCTTAAAGTACATAAACATCTTCAACAATACATCTTCATGATGAATATCAAGATGGTCCATGTATTGATGAAAATCATTCAAGTGTTGTGTAGTATGATTGTGATCATCTCCTCTGAACCTCAGAAGGTAGTCTCCCCATTCATGCATAGTAGGAACAACATTTGAAAAACTAGGAATACCGAAGAAATCAAATGGAACAAACCTATGAGCCAAAATGGCTTCCATAGCCTTTGACATCTCAGATCACTGGAGTTGCCAATGGATTCTTCCTTCATGGATTCACTAGGTGAATGGTACAGTCAGAAAAAATATCCAACTCATGTTCACCATCAAGAGCTAGAATTGATCATTGTCATTCTCCCAAGGATAAATACTTTGTGTCTATGTCCCTGACAATGGCACCAAAAGATGTTAGGCCCTAAAGTTGAACTTGACTATGAGAGGGAAAGCTAGGGCATAATTAGGTTATTGCAATAGTACTTTTAAGTTTTTTCTGAATAGGATTTTAGAAAATGGTTGAAAGCTAGTTCAAGTATTCAAAATAAACACATAACTCAAATATAAAACAAGAAAACATCCCACTGATTTAATAAATGGTAGTCAGATCAATATATCAAACAATAAGGTAAATAAAGAATGAAATATATGAGAGTTTTCAATTTGTTAACCCCATATAGATTTCTTATTTCAAAATATCATTGAGAAACAAGAACAAGTACTTGAAGGCAAACTTGATAATAAACAAAAACAACAAAGTTTTCACTGTGTTACTTAAGATCAAGAAATCAAATGCATTCCAATAGAATAAATGACTTCAAGTAAGAAAAGAAATAGAATAAGATATGACAGAGGATATGACCATCAACGTGCCTTTTAGTATCAATATGGAATATAAATTGTCTTACAGTGGATTTTTACAAAAAATATCCTCAAATGCCCAACTAATCACCCAAAGTTCTCCTTCTAGAGAGTTTATATAGAAACAATACAATAATTGTCAAGATAAAAAAGAAATGGATCTGAAAACGTCCTCATCTATATTTAGTTTCTTGTTTCAAATAATCAAGGAGAAGATCAAATATGATCTCCAAGACGAATTTATGAGGTGGTTTGTCAACTGTTGTCCATGAGATTTTTTAGAAAAATAAATTTGGCAAATTCCTGAAAAATAGGGTCCAACAATATCTTCGTATCTCTCAAACAATGACATCTGTGTAAAAACCGAGAGAGTATTTTTTTAAGGGGCTTGTTCCCAACAAAAACCTCGTTTTGTTTCCAAAAATTCATCTCCGACTGTTCTGCAACCTCACCCAAAATTAGTGTCTAAAACATGAAATTATTTATTGTGAAATCTCTCAAAAATAGACCTCAAATATAAATTTGAATCTCTTAAAATGTGATAGATGTGTAAAAACCGAGAGAGATTTTTGTGAAGGGTAATGTTAAAAACAAAAACGTCTTTTAGTTTCCAAAAATTCATCTCCAGATGTTCTGCAACCTCTCCCAAAATTACTGACTAAAACAAGAAATTATTTATTATGAAATCTCAGAAAAATAGGCCTCGAAGATAAATTTGAATATCTTAAAATGTGATAGTTGTGTAACAACAGAGAAAGGTTTTTGTGAAGGGGATTGTTCCCAACAAAAACCTCTTTTTGTTTCAACGAATTCATCTCCAACTATTCTGAAACCTCTCTTGAGGATAAAGACTAAAACAGGTAAAAAACAGAGTAGTTCTTGTAGCTTTTCTGGTTCTGCAAAGAGATCATCTCTCTCATCATAAACTACATCTGTACCTTTAAACACAGATTCATATACTGAATTTCATTTTCTGGTTTCTCTTGTAAGGGCTCTCCTAGAGTATTGAGCAACATGTTTTCTCTTCTCTTGTCTCTTCCTAAAGTTTTCATATTCTTTTTTAGTCCTGTGCAAAGAAGGTGTCTCTGCCTATTTTTTTGATATTTGTCTTGGAATATTCTGAATTATCCTCTATAATTATGAGATTCTCCTTTTTTAATGGACGGATGAAACATAGCCTTTGAAATTAACCTAAATTTAATTGTATCTCTAGTGGAATTTCTCCTTTGTCACTTAGGCACAGGTGTTGGCTTTTTCCTCAGTTTGTTGCCTTTTTCATTCCTCGTACTTGTAGATTTTTGTTTCTGCTTGACTCGAGTCTGAACTGGGCTCATAGTGTAATCCTCATCTTCATTAATTTCCCTCTTTATATATGGATTACAAAATATGTCAATGTCTTCATTTGTTCTAGACTTCTTTCCTAGACTAGTGGTAGAATTCCCATGGTCTTCACCTACAGGAAAATCTCCAATAGTTTGTTGAGTTTGCAATTTTCTCTTGCTGGCCCGAGTTACCCTAGCTGCAAGTGCCAAGTGTCTCTTCTTTTATTAAAACTTCAGTGGCTAGAGGAGTTTGCTTATGTTTGGTTGATTTCTTCCCCTTCACAGTTTTGGATTTAGTTGACTGTAAATCCGGTTTTAAAGATCACTAGATTAACTACTCCCAAGATATCTGGACTTCATTTAAGGACGAGACTACTAATGTTCTAATAAAAACTTGATGAAAGAGACTACTTTTTACTGTAGCAAGATGGTATTGAACCCTCTTAGACATCTTGGATAAAAATTTTAACAGAAAATAGGGTAAGTTAAGAGGATAATCACCATTTATATGAATCAACAGTCTGATATGATAAATATAAATCAAATAAAAACCTTCCTTCACATGTAATGTACCTATGTATAATTAGTAAGGCAGTGTGTCATTCTTTCCTTACCCAGTTGTATGGTATACCCTTGCTCCAATTAGGGTTTTCCTTCTATGTAATTAGAAATTGGTTTACAAATTCCATGACCACATTCTCCTTCTTCTACCATCTTTCTCCATACACTAGCAATTTGCAAGCTTTAGCAATAGAATGTTTTGTCACATGCATCAGAAGTTTTCCAACCACAGATTCAAAACCATCAAAATTCTGTGTAAAAACAATTGAAATATGTTTATCATGCCCCTAGAACGTTGAGAAGAAATCGAACCATCCAACATCCTTAAATTTCCGCGCCATCTGAGGGAATGCTTCAAGCAACTCTATTCCTACTGTAAATTCTAACCTTGTACAATGTCTATTGTAAACAGGTATTCAAAACAGAACATAAAAGATACAATGAAAAATACAAAAATTACACAGAGATTTTTCACCTGGAAACCCAAACCAAGAAAACTAGCACATATTATATTCATTCATTGTGTTACATTGTTTACAATACAATATACATATAGGAGCCAGTGGAATCCAAAACACTAACCCAATGACCTGGATTAGTCCAAAGCCCTAATTCCTTAACCGGAAATAGAAAACCATTGGCAAAAACCATGTGCCGAAAAAACCACCTAAATACATGACTCATGCAAAGAATATAACACATACCCAACACCTACTAGTTCTAGTCTAATTATCTGGCCACTCTTTTTGGGTGCCATACTATTGATATGACTTTGTAGACAATTCTAAAAAGATTGATGGTTGAATCCTTGATTCCTGAGAGTTGTTTAAAACCATAAATTATTTCTTGATCTACAATCCCTGCATAAAATAAAAAACATACTAAAACATGATGGTGATGATTTCATCCATGGTGATCGGATGTGTTTATTTGATGCAAGTATGGCAAGTACAGCTCAATCCTTCATATAATTCCTTTATCATAAAAATAGCAACCTGAAATAGATCATAAAGTAGGCAAATATTCTAATCATGATTTGAATAGTTAGGACACAATCTAGGCAGGGTGGTGCATGAAAAACCATGATTATTCTAGACGTTGTGGGAATAACGTTATTCCGGCAACACTTTTTCTGACTTGGCAAAATTTGAAAATTCAAATAATGAAATGACAAGTGATATGAAAAAATATTATCATATCGAATCCTGATCTTTAAAAACATTAAAAATCATTTAAAAAATGCAATAAAAATTGAAAAATAATCTTCCAAGCCAAGAGGTAAACAATTTTTTTTTAATAGAAAATCATGAAAAAGGAGAGGACAGGGACTAGAGATACTCAATGAATCAAAAAAAAGGTTAGAGACTAACACCTATCGTGCAAACTGCAACAAAAGGTCTAATTGTGGATGTAGGATCCCAACCTTGCAAAGTTGAAGCAAACAAGAGCAAGCAACAAACAATAAACCAGTGAACAAGCACCAAGAGGTCCAAATGCAGCTATAGGATCTCAAATTTGTAAAGATGAATCAAACAAAAATAAGCATCATCCAACAAACCAACGAGAAAGCATCAACCATTGAACCAATAATGTCACTGAAGAACAATATTGCCCAAATTCACTGAAGACAAGATTGTATCAAAAAATCGAAGGAAAATATATTGTAATAGGCTTGTTAAGTAAACATTTAAGGCTGTGAGGCCTTTTAGGTAAAAATTTAAGGCTATGAGGACCATCCAAGGGCCTCCCACTGTGTAAACATTGAAGAAAGTTGTAGTTTTCATGGTTGGGATTCTGCATCCACGATTGGAACTACGCTTTTTCATTCCCCATTCACAGGCAAGTTTCAGTGCCATGGTTGCATCCCTATTCGTTCTTTGTTATTTTCTATTTTGAGTTTGCAAGTAAGAATTTTTAATACTCGGAATGCCTCAGTCAAAATCCTCTTGCAGAACATATTTTTATGTGACTAATATGACCAGAGAAACATGAGTGTAATGTTGTCTTGGTCTTGTTTTTGAAGGTCAATGTTCGATACATAACCCACCTCTATCGCAGCCATAGTGACATATAAAAAAGGAAATAGAATTTTCTCCTGATATTTTATGTTCCTAAAAACCATACGTTTGGTGCATTTATTTCAGATTGTTCCTCATATTTTTTTTGCATTGCTATTTTCCAACAAGGTATGGTTTGATTTCCAGGACATGGAAGTGGGCACATGTGATTGGAAGGGAACGACTTGAAGAAAATGCACCAAACATATGGTTTTCAGGAAGAGAAAATATGAGGAGAACATTTGGTTTCCTTTTTTATATGTCATTATGGCTGCAATAGAGGTGGGTTATGTGTCCAGCATTGACATTGAAAGGGGAATAAGAAGTTTTGGAAGGGAACATCCTGAAAAAGAATGCACCAAACGTTTCCAGGAACAGAAAAATTGAGGAGAAAATTCGATTTCCTTTTTTATATGTCACTATGGATGCGATAGAGGTGGGTTCTGTGTCGAACATTAGCGTTCAAGAACAATATCAAGACAACATTACACTCATGTTTCTCTTGTTGTAGTAGTCACATACAAAGATGTTCCATAAGAGGATTTTGACTCAAGACATTCCCAGTATTGAAAATTTTTACTTGCAAACTGGAAATAACAAACTACAAACAATGAATAGGAAGGAAACCATGGAACTGGAACTTACCCATGAATGGGAACGAAAAAAGTGCAGTTCCAATCGCGGATGCATAATCCCAACAGTGCAAAGAGCAACAACAGGTCCAACTGTGGATGCAAGACATCAACCTTGCAAAGTCGAAGCAAACAAGAGCAAGCAACAAACAAAAAACTAGTGAACAAGCACCAAGAGGTCCAACTGCAACTGGAGGACCTCAACTTTGCAAAGTTGAATCAAACAACAATAATCAATATCCAACGAACCAACGTGCGAGCAAGCATCAGTGAACCAATAATGCCGGTGAAGAACAATATTGCCCATATTACAATATTGTATAAAAAAAATCCAAGGAAAATGTATTGTAACGTGCCTGTTAAGTAAATATTTAAGGCTTCGAGGTCTATCAGGTAAACCTTTAAGTCTGTCACAACCGTCCAAGAGCCTCACACTACGTAAACATTTAAAAAAGAATGGAGTGCTCAAAACTTTGAATATCATGACATATATGATTTTTTTATTAAATAAAATATAATAGAGATTATACAAAAATATTTAGTCAAAGGACAAACTAATATGAAATCAACTAAGTATGGATCACTATAGTCCCTCTACACCTTAGATAGGGATTAATAAAATTCTACTCTATTAATTTGTAAAAACTTTTTATATTTACAAACCAATACAACAAAAAACTATAATAAGATTCTAAACGAGAACAACAAAAAACAATTGAGGAATCAAAAGCGTCCTCTTGGCCGAATGGCTCGATATCTATTTTTAGCAATAGAGATAAAATACGATCATGCCAGTTTCAAAATCCAGAGTGATTTGCAGATTCTAATTGGAAAAACATCTAAGCATATTAGTTGCATATGTGGAAAATATTCCTAATATTTAATTGTAAAAAAAAAAAAAAAAAAAACACTTATGATCTTTAATAACAAAGAAATTGTTATTATGATCTTTCAAACGTTGAGGCATATTAATAAAGAAAGTCATGCATGGATTTTGATATGGATGGATCACAGGATAATAAATGAAAACTATTTTTGGAGAGATGCCAAAGTAGAGGGCAGAGTTATCTAATTTGTGCAACTCACTTCTCTATTTTTCTTTCTTTTATAAATTCATATTTAATTTATTCGTATTCCATATAAATTCAAATAAGAAATGAGCCATTTCCTACTACTTCCCTATAATCGGGCATACCAAAAATGATTTTAGACTCCAATTTTTTTTTTGGTTTTGAAAGTAGAATGTGGACCATTTGGTTTGAATTATATTGCATACGAACACTTTAAAGAACTAAGTTGAAAATATGTGTTGTTCAAGTTGTATTGTCTGAATTATGGACAAAATTGTGTTAGAAAAATATTAGACCGCCAATAAAATGATAACTATCATTAAAGAGTAGCATAGCATGGTGGCACCCTATTCCTTTATTATTAATGTTGAAGATTGGGAATATCAATATAATTTTAAAATAATATACATTATTTATTTGGTTGTATTAATCTAAACAGGTAGACCAATTATTCTGAAATCTTCTACTTAATTAAAAAAAACAAATATTTTTCCATGGAATACTTACTTTTCTGACGATTTGGAAGAGCTATACTTGAATCCTTCTTGATCCAGCCCTCCACCTGCTGTACTGCCACATTTAGCTACAGTTCTCACGCTCTCTATCAAGGTCTCCGTGTTGGATTCCTCGAAGAGTATTTACGTGAGCTGCTCAGGCGAAATGACCAGCTTCACCCGCCAAACGCCATTTTTGTGCTTAGGGAGCATTTCCATGCACGGCTTCTTGTACTTGGAAACGGTGGAAATGATGTGAGTGGAGATCTTAGGAAGGAGCTGATCGGAGCCCCCGCACGATGACAGGCGACATGACGATGCAGGAAGAGCTCCATGATAATGTGTAAAAACATAGTAAAGGAAAACAAAAAGTTAGTAAGGTGGAGCGGAAGGACGGACGGACGACGCCTCACTCCTCGATCAACCACATTTTATGCAAATTAATTTTTTTTAATCATTTAAATGTGGTAATTATATATCTTTACAATAATTTTATAATGTGATTAGGTAAATGTAAAAAAGTAAAGAGTTTAACTGATGCCTTCATAAATGCAAGGAAGTTAAAAACAATAAAAATTATTGATTTGGGAGGACTACTAAGAATATGCCAGCCTCTTCAATGCCTAGCCATCTGATTAGAATTTAAGGTTAAAAGATCATTAATTGTGCCCATAGCTCCATTGCCAGTAGGTATATGCCTTTAGGCGTAAATATGACTTAAAATAAAATTGTATTTTATATTAGTAATATTGAAAATAACTGTTTTTGTTTAGTTGTTCTACTAAATGGTTTTTTTCTTTGGAATCCAGCATATAAATTTTCACGAATCACTATTTTTGTTGTTTAAAACTCATTTCTGAATAGAGAAATGAATTTAGCATGTTGAAAAACTTATGAGACACTTGGATTATACATCTACAAATCTAACAATTTCTCACGAGATTTGCGACAAATATCCCCTAAAAAATCCCTGTCAAGGCTGGAGAACCCCTAAAGGGTTCCATTCAGAACAAGAGTGAATTTGATATGGTTTTTAGGGTTGTTGTGCATATCTGGCCTATCTAGATATGGTTATTAGGGTTGTTGTGCATATCTGGCCTATCAAAATCAGCAACACCTCTGGAGCATTTCATAGCTTTATGGTGGCCAATATCTAGCTTACCCAGCGGCATTGAAGTGTAGATGGATTTATGGTTATCTAGTTTGCTACACAACATTGAAGTCCTAGATAAATTTAGGATTTAAAAAGTGGATTTTGGTTATAAAATCTGAAAATAATTCAAGTTCTAAGACCTATAATTCACCCTTCTAATTTTTTTTTAGTAGTGACCAGATATACACAACAACCCTAATAAAATATATGTGATTTTGATAGGCGGAGAATTTAATGTAAATATCTGCAACCCATGAGAACGAAACCATTGTCTGATACGTCTATGTGATCATAAGATTTAATAAGTAAAGATTTAGGAAGTAATCGACAAGTAATGTTAATATTACAGAATTGAAAATACTCAAACCTTCTGAAACAACTATCTGGTACCTAGCATGTTGTCTGTCTGTGTGAGAGTTATTTGGAAGAAGATTGTGAATCCATGGATCCCCAACAATACTTTGCATCTTCCGCGTTAATGTTGAACTTCCTTGATGAATGATGAGGGATAGTATTGTTGTTTGCATTAGATGGGTGAAATCTACATTTGCCTCTCCACCCATCCAGAAGGCAGTGCACATCGGAAGTGAAAGCAGTGGAATAGGAGGCTGGTTCTTGCTCATCCGAACAGGGCTTGCACACAATTTCGGCCATGCGAGCTGAATTCGAATCCAGAGGAGGTATTCTCCAGTGGTGTGGCGATCGATGGAAAATAGCGAGGGAAAGATAGACCTCGTCCTTGCTCCACTTTTGCTTGGATGAAGACGAAGCATCCTTGGATATTGAATTAGATTTCAAATTCTTATAACTGTGAGAGAAGAGGATGCAAGCAGTTCACGTAGAGACGCCTGAACCCATCGAGAGCCACGACCACGGATTTCAACTGCCCACTCTGAGACGAGGCGGTGGAAGGCCAATGGCGCGTGCAGATGGCTTCTCAGAGACCTTCAGAGACCTTCATCGTAGATGGCACATGTGCAGAGTGTTTTTTAATGATATAAACTTGGTCTGCATATATTTTAATCTTCCTTAATTATTTGAACCTAGTAATTATGCATTTTTACAGTAAATTTATAATGTGATTAGGTAAATGTAAAAAAGTAAACATGTTAATTGATGCCTTCATAAATACAAGTAAGTTATGAACAATAAATCTAATGCATTGATTTTAAAAGAGACTAAAAATATGCCAGCATCTTCAATGCTTAGCTATCAAATTAAAATTAAAGATTAAAATATCAATGATGTACAATTATCAACACATTCTGCATTGAGCCATGTAATTGAGCCATGTATTTACGTCTAGTTATGCCAAGTTCATGATCATGCCCTTGGTCGAATCTGGTGGCCTTGCATTACAGTCTGCAAAAACGATGAGCGTGATTTTGTCTTCCCTGCATGTAGTGGTTTTGTCCTTCACTGTCCATGCTTTCAAGGTGATGGATGGCGCTGATATTCTACTTGTGGTTTTTTCTGTGGCTGCTGCTACTTTCAAGATGCTCAAGTGGTGGACGCCAACATTTGATATCAAGATAGATAAAATCGACATAGTCCCGACCTGAGCGGAATTTTCGGGGGCCCATTGGTTTTTTCGGTCTAAGGATGTGTTCCGAGGGATTGGAACCTCCCTTGGGGTATACTTCAAAATATTCCAGCCACGATTAGCTAAGGATTGCTGGCATACCAGACAGTGAAAGCATAAATAATTTTCGATTTCAATTGTTAACGGGCATGGAAATAATTCGTTTAGAACGCTGCCATCAATGTGGCGATGCTTGAGTGTCCAAAACAAGGTATGTTGCGTATAACCCTAATATATAATGATCTCATGTGGAAAAAATACTTCTTTCTCTGGATTGCATAGCATTCTTTTATTAATAACATCTTTGGGCAGAGGAGTCGAACCCAGGTATGAAATAGGCAAAGGAAGAGCGCCATATTTATTGAGTGAACTGTCATTATCTCCGTATCAATTTTCTTTGGCATTGACCCTTGTTAACCGCCTGCCATCAGCCCCAACGCCTGCCCCAGCAGGACTCAAGTTCGAATCCTGTTGAATCTTACCCATAGAAGAAGAAGACTCATTTAATAGTGATCTAAAAAAGATGAAACTTCAACCATATTTGGGAGACAGTGTTGAATATACATTGATCATATTTTCTTCTCTAATAAGGCATGGTGTATTATACAGTTCGTTTCCAATTAATCATTTTATAGCTTAAGGTATTTAATTCGAATCAATAATGGGTTCATGGATTAATGTTGACTAGTGCATCCTATGATGAAAGCTACCTACCCGAGGAGACACCGGAAGGTTTAAAGAAATTGATGGAGCAAGATATGGTGGAACTACAGAAGGTTTAAAGAAATTGAGGGAGCAAGATATGGTGGAACTACAGGGAAAAGGAACAGGAGAGAGGAAAGTGTCTGATCGAATATATGATTATGCCGTCTACAACCATATTGGGAACCCTGACAGCAGTCCACCAACTAAAACCAGTTGGTGGATCAAGGGACTTCCCATATACTAGAAGATGGAGGACGGGCCGCCCACCAACTAAAACATGCACAACATTTATCCCTTCTCATGCCCATAGTAGTATTTGGATTTATATACACCATGTTTTCAATCTTTTCATTGAAGTCCAGTTACAAAATTGTTTCTTAGAGATGAAACTAGATCTTTTATGAAAAACTATAAGGATCCAAACGATAAGACATTAGAGTTTAATTTGGTGACTAAGCACAAATACAGGTAGTGAGAAATAAGACTCATCTGCTCATTCTTAATCGGCTTCTAGCACTGGATCTTTATCCGCGCTTGGATCTGCTGCCTCTGTGCCTACTCTTTCTGCTGATGGTCAACCTGCTGCTTACTGGGGTGGGTTTGGGGTAGAAGGGCCGGGCCAGCCATCTTTCTTTGACTAGTAAGTATTCTTGACTCCAACCCAATCGAGAAGAGCTGAACGCTAGTCCCTTCTTTCCCACCCTATTTGGGGTCTACAATGATGAGCCTGAGCAATTGATCAGGCCAAGAATGGTTACTTATTTCACTAGATTCTAGTTTCACTTCTAAGTGAGATTAGGTGAGATTTCTCTAACCTTTGATTCTAGGATTTAATCCGCATTTCCTATGCTAAATTTCTAGCCAATTGTGCTTACGAAATTGTTTATTAGAGATCAAGTGAGATTTCTCACATTTGATTCTAGGATTTAATCCTCATTTCTATGCTAAATTTCTAGTCAATTGTGCTTACAAAATTGTTTATTAGAGATCAATTGAGATTAGTGAGATTTCTTGAACCTTTGATTCTAGGATTTAATCCTCATTTCCAATGCTAAATTTCTAACCAATTGTGCTTACAAAATTGTTTATTAGAGATCAAGTGAGATTAGGTGAGATTTCTCTAACCTTTGATTCTAGGATTTAATCCTCATTTCCAATGCTAAATTTTTAGCTAATTGTGCTTCCAATTGACTACCCATGCTATGACTTAAGTGAGAAATTTCCTATCCTTATAATTGTGGTTGATGAACGTAGAAAGGCATATCTCATTTGCAAATAAACCCTAATTCTCTTTTGCCCTAATATAGTCAAAATTTAATTAACATATTAAAGTACAAAAAAACCTTAATTTTTACACAAACCCTAATTAAAGTTTTCAAAAGAAATAATATGATACAAAACTGAGCTGCCACATAATCCACGCAGATATGCAAATGGTGAGGTGATCTCCCATTGCAAACCGAGACGTTCAATTTCAGGATAAACAGTTTGATTGCAACAAATTCTGCGATCATCGACAAGCCCTTGAACATTCGCCTAAATATGCACACGATGTACGCGAACTCCCAAGGTTTCTTTTCATTACAGGGTATTTTGAATCTGATTCTTCCAACGGTGGAGTTTTATGAAAAAAAAATTGTAATGCAACTTTTGCTTTTTGATCATAGTTGGCCTTTATTTTCTCTTTGTGGGCTGAATGGTTTTGCACATTTTCTAATTGATATCTTCCAGCACTTTATCTCCACCATATGTTTACCTTGCAAACACAAACATCCAATTTTTCTTTATTAAAATTGTAAAAAGTACTTTTGATGTCTCGAAACCTTAGATGTTTTGCAAATAAAAAACGTACCCTAACAATGATTTTAACATTGATTGATTTTTTTAAGACGGTAAAGAGTACTCTTGATGTCTCCAAACCCTAGATGTTTTGCAAATAAAAAACGTACCCTAGCAATAATTTGAGGGTTGAAAATAAGTCTTACCATACACCCAAGAAGGCTGCAATAGCGAGCAAGTGATACGCAAGCGATCGATGAAGAACTATGATCCAACCAGAGGTGAGCGATCCCGCAATCGGACTATCCAAGGTTCATCAATCCAAACGATTTAGTCTGATCCAGTGACATGCCAGCGATAGAAGAAGAACTATGATCCAACCAGAGGTGAGCAATCCCGCAATCGGACTATCCAGGGTTCATCAATCTAAACGATCTAGTGTGATCCAGTGACATGCCAGCGATCGAGAAACAGAACTATCCAAGGTTTAGAAATCCAGAAAATCCACGGCAAGGTTTAGAAATCCAGAAAATCCAGGGTTTAGGGAAATGACAGATTTGAAATGCAGAGGGATTAGGGAATTTCGTAAAGAGAGATCTATGCAGCAAAGTGTAGAAGTGAAACCGTTATTCGATGGAGTGGAGATAAACCCCGAACTGAGGGAGTGGAAATGTCACTGTAGAACGTACCATTCAAAGGAAGAAGATGACACCTGGCCATGTCGATCGTATTCTATGGCTTGCTGGGAAAAGTATTAAATGCAGTAAAAGAACTTAATTGCAGTAAAACTAGCACAGCCACAATTATGTAGCTGATAAACGCCGAAAGGTATAATTTATCTATAAACTTTAGCATAAACTTTAATTAAAATTTGTAAATTTTAATTAGAATTTGTAAATGAAATCTTATGGATCTTCATTGTGATTATACTAATATAACACTAACCCTATTCTTCTTATCACATTAACCCTATTTCTCTTATTACATTAACTAAATAAAAATATGGTTAAATACTATTCCAGATGACAACAAATAATAATCCATTAACTATCTGTTTGCTTGATTAATATCATATCATTGTGATTATACTAATATAACACTAACCCTATTCTTCTTATCACATTAACCCTATTTCTCTTATCACATTAACTAAATAAAAATATGGTTAAATACTATTCCAGATGACAACAAATAATAATCCATTAACTATCTGTTTGCTTGATTAATATCATATCCGAGATGTAAAAATGGACACATAACTTACACTTCTCCATAGATCGGAATGCTGGATTATCACCATTATTACCCGCTTATGTGATGGCACTCGCATAGGGTCTCGTTTTCAACTTCCTTCCTGTGGAAGCTGCGATGGCAATTGCAAGCTGCACACTTCATGGCTGCGGCCGATCTCTTATCTACGCTAGCCATAAATTCTGCACCGCGTAGCCCTCAATCCTGGCAGCGTAGCCCACAATTCTGCACAACCATCCACGGGGTAGCCCTCATTAATTGTCCAACGCATGGAGCTCCGTTATTAACCCAGTAACAGAAACTTATAACGGAAATGAATTTGATGATCAAATATGAAATTTGTGGATAATTGCAAAATGAAACGTGGTCATAGTCTGAAAATGAAATAAGCGGATAGTTGAGGAAAGTCAGAAATGAAACGCTCAAAAAATGAAAAGCATTTACAGTTAAGCAAATCTAAATGTGGTAATCCCAAAGGTTAATCATTTAAACGTGGCAATCATTTAGTGATACAGTGATTTCTTAATATGATTAGGTAAATGTTAAAAAGTAAACAGGTTAACTGATGTATTCAAAAATACAAGGAAGTTATGAAGAGTAAATCACATACATTGATTTGGGAGGACGACTAAGAATATACCAACATCTTCAATTGTTAGCCATAAGATTAAAATTTTAGATTAAAAGGTATCCCATAAATTTAAACGCGTTCCCCATAAAATTTAATCTGCATCTAAACATGGCATATATCATAAATTAAAATTGCGAAAAGGTAATTTCTTAATATTGTGGCATATAGTGTTATAGTAATTTTTTAATATAATTAGGTAAATATAAGAAAGTTATGAAGAGTAAATCTCATTCATTGATTTGGAAGGACTACTAAGAATATGCCAGCATCTTCAATTTTTAGCCAACAAATTATAATTTTAGATTAAAAGGTAATTAATTGTGCTCATTGTCAATAGATGTACCCCTTTCCGCTTAAAAATTGTTTATTAGAGATCAAGTGAGATTAGATGAGATTTCTTTAACCTTTGATTCTAGAATTTAATCCTCATTTCCAATGCTAAATTTCTAACGAATTGTGCTTCCAATTGACTACCCATGCTATGACTTAAATGAGAAATTTCCTATCCTTATAACTGGAAAGAAACCTAGTATCTTTTGCAAGTCCAGAATACCACAATACGAGAACTTTCCAGGATGATTGTGCTTAGTCATAATCATGCTAGCTTGAATGCAGACAAAATTTTCCACACTTCCGAGGCTATTAAGGTTACCTCAAAAACTACTGAACCCTTGAAGAAAAGAGCCAAAGGTTACCTCAAAAACTACTCAACCCTTCAAGAAAAGAGCCAATCCACTTTCCAGGAGAGAATCTTTTTTTCGCAATTTCTCCCAAATACATTTTCCAAGAGAGAATTTTTTTTCGCAATTTCCACCAAAGAAAGCAAGCCCTCTAAATGGAGGGCCAATCAAACTAGACATAACACTAGGATTACTGAAATTTCCATTGGAGATGCCAATCTTGAACCGAAATGCGGAACTGATCCAACACATAGTAGTGCAAATTCTAACCATCACTTTGGTCTAAAATGAGATTGGGATTTTAGGATACATAATCAGTGCTAATGTTTTCAAGATACCTTGTATGAGTTTGCTGAAATGTCTGTAAGTAAGTCATTTGAGGACATGGACATTTAGGTTATCAAACTCCAGGTTGTATATTTAGACTTTATTTGATATGTCAGGTTTGGGGTTACAGGTAGAGACTTTAATGTTTAGCAGGTTGGGGTGAGGACTTTAGTATTTGATATGCCAAGTTTAAGGTTGCATCCAGAGGAATTAATTTTTAATAGATATGCGTTTACTGGAAGACGAGAAATTTCATCCTCCCCGTATCACTGAACATGATGGAATTTTTTTTTGTTACTATTGGTAGTAACAAAAATTCCGTATCACTGAACATGATGGAATTTTGTTTTGTTTCTATTGGTAGTAACAAAAGTGTAAGTAGCTGGATAATAGAATAACATAGTGGATTATATTTCTTACAGCTCAAAATTTGTATGCAGATCCCAAATCTGAAAGCCGAGTTAGTACTCCGAACGTGATCTTCGTTCCGCAGGATGAAAGGTTCCCTCATACAGATTTCACTGATTTTGGAGCACACATCATCAATGATTTTGCGAACCTGATTGTGCTATCACTGATGGATCTGAAATTGTCTTCCTCAGGAGAGTAATCAGCTATATTCAGGGGTTGCAAAACTAAGTTAAAGATATTAGAGCAGAGATCACCTTGCAACAATCGCCTTGGTCAAATGCTTCCACAATTGCATGCCATCCTGCATGGAACTTGTATAGGGTGCATGCATATAAGTTCTGTTGTTCTCTTCTGCAAACTAGCAGGATGGCAATTCTCTGAACCTGCAGTCGACTAGTGTTTGCAGTGTCTACTGTCAGAGCACCAGTGTCAGAACCAACCTTTGGATAGTAATATAATTTAGAAAAATTTATTTTTTAAATTAGTTTTTATTTCTAGAAAATAAGGGAAATCAATTAGGTTACACCACCAGATTTATGTCCAACCAAAGTGAGTTGAACCAATCCAAAATTAAATTAAATAAATGATAAAATTCAGAAAATGTATTATTTTTATGAAAAAAAAAGAATTTATTTGAAATCAAAGTAAGTTAAACCAATTCAAAATTAAATTAAATAAATCTAAAATTAAATTAAATAAATGATAAAATTCAAAAAAAATTGTATGGAAAAAAAAAATAATATATGAATATTTTACTATATTATTACAAAACACACTCATTAATGAATAAACTAATTAATACGCAGTCAAAGAGGATTGACCATGCAGCTAATGCTAAAGTCCCTGGGCAGAGGCAGGAACTAATAAGTGAATATAGATGAATAATTGAAATCAAGTTCCATGCTTCGAAACTATTGCCTTACATACGTACTGAATGCATTTGCTCTATATATAGAGAGAGAGAAAGTAGTTGAGTAGTTTGGCATCATTTTTATGTTTTCCAGTAATGTAATATTACATTGTTTATAATTCCATGTTATTCTTTATAATTCCATATTACTTAACACATATAATTGTAAATGTATATTAAATATCATCATCCTAAATTTATTATTATTTATTTGGTTATTGTTCTTAAGAATTTTTAAATAAAACTGCATTAAGAAAATTAACAAAATTATTGGAATCCAATTTCTAGATTCCACGAAGCAATGAGGTGTTTAAATTTTTTGTTACATCAATATATATAATATATATAATGGTATAGAGCCATTATATATTTAAAGAATCAATTTATTTTACATATTTATTATTAGATGAGTTACATCTTTTATATATA
>JZKD02S0279989.1:306590-317747 GCA_000966675.3 Picea glauca
AAATCAAAATTTATGTAGGAATTGTCTTAATGATACATTATCATGTTGTAGGATGATATTGTCACAAATAAATTATGTTGTAAGTCACAATAAAGGGAGACACTAAATTGGTGTATAAGACCATAGAACAAGTCAAGTTGAAGCCGAATAAAGGAGAGCGGAGAAAATTGTGAGGTGAAAGTCATAAGGTGTTAAATGGAAAGAGACAAAAAACCGCATCTATGACCAATGATGAGTGGGAAGACTTGGATGTCATAGCCCTTAGTGCAATTCTATTATGTCTTTTCAATGATGCGTTGTTTAACAATATTGGAGAAGAAACAACAACAGGATTATCAAGCATGATGGAAGGCCTTTATATGACAAAGTCCTTCACAAATCAAATTTACTTAAAGAGGAATTTATAAAGTTTAAAAGTGAGAGAAAGTGTGAAAATTACAAATCATTTGAATGTGTTTAATACTCTTATATGTGAGTTGAATAGTATGGATGCTAAATTCGATGACGAAGATGAAGAAGTTACATTATTATGTTCATTTCCTGAATCTTGGGAACATCTAGTTACTTCTATTGACTTTAGTACAACTGAGACTCTTAAATTTGGTAATATTGTTGGAGCTCTATTGTCTAAGGAGGTGCAGAGAAAAACAAATATTGAAACCTCCATACCAAAAACATTGGTTACTAGAGGTCGGTCCACATAAAGGGGAGAGGATTCGAGTAGAAAATTCAAACATAAGTCAACAATAAGAAAGGGTAATGGAAGATGTTTTTATTGTAACAAAGTTGGGCATCTTAAAGAGGATTTTTGGAAGTTGTAGGAGTGCAAGGAAGAGTCCAAAAATGAAGCAAATCCATTCGAATCATGTTCAAGTATGATTGAGGAAGTCTTTTCTTTTAGTAATGTCTCTCAATACTATGAATAATAGATTTTAAACTATGGTGCCTCACACCATAATTTCCCAAATAGAAATTGGTTTATTTCTTATCAAACAATTGATGGTGGAGTTGTTCTTATGGGAAATAACAATTCTTGTAAGATTGTCGAGGTTGGAAGTGTCAAAATCAAAATGTTTGATGGGATTATAAGGACATTAATTGATGTTAGACATGTGCATGAAATAAATAAATAAATGATTTCTCTAGGAGTGTTGGATTCTTGTGGTCATAATTTTACAAGTTAACGTGGAGAACTGCAAATTTTCAAGGGAAGTTTGATGGTTATGAAGGAAAGGAAGATTGGAAGGAAAAACTTAAACAAGTGAAGTCTCAGTGTTATCTAAGAAAGAAAGTGCACCTACTTGTTTATGGAATCAGTGATGGGATCATATGAACAAGAAATGGTTGGGGCTACCGGTACTGGTAAGTGTTACGAGGAAATTCTCTTTATTGCTTGGGGTAAACCACAACAGATGAAGCAACAACCAAAAATCAACTATAATCTCAAGTATGCTAGACAAATGGAAATGCTAACAAAGGAAGGCTAGAAGCCTACCTCATCTATACATCTGAAGCAGACCATGACTGAGCTCACAATCCAACACTTGATACCTACAACTTGTTCTCAATAACCAAGATACACAAGTATATGGAAATTGAATAAAACATTAGCATATAAACTAGCATAATACACTAACATGTATAAAAAATATTCTCATGGAAAGTAATACAAATATTTGCAACATATAATTGGACAAGAAAATAGTATTTCTATTAATGTAATCAACAAAAGTACATAGGTGACAAACTTTTGTAACGAAACGTATCGGAACCGAGAAATTAAGTCCCTCCACCTGGGCCTTCACCACTTCAATCCTTCACAAAGGCAAGCTCACAAGTGGTCAGACTAATTGAGTTTCTCCTTCTCAATATAGGAAGAGCTTGGGGGTTGAACAAAGGAAGTTCATACTTTCAAGGACAAAGGGATGCAGACTCAATATGAAGTGAAATTTCTCGAGATTGTCTTTGCTCTCTATGATGATGATCATCAAGGCTTTTATATGGCTCAATTTATATCCTTCAAATGGACTTGAAGGGTTGAGTGAGAGCGTTTCTAGTATATGAAAGGTCAAGGATCATGGATCTCATTACATGGCGTGAAAACCTTACATATTTTTTAATTTTTGAACACAAAACCTCATGTATGCGGGCTATAATGGAGCAACCTACATATAGACAAATTGTCTAACTGTGGCTTGCATATGTATACAAAATTTTTAATTTTTGTTTCTCGAATGAGAAAAAATGGGTAATTTGAGTCTGGAGAGGGAAAGGGAATTCCATCAAAGTAAGATGCATGGAGTGTGGAAAAAACTACTATAATAGTAAGTTGTAATTTATTTTTGAGACTTTCAATCTTTGAATTTCTGGAAGTTCTATATCTTTGTGGATTACCATGATGGATTTAAGGGATGTAGATTGTGGGGTCCTATTTCTCATAAAATCATCACTAGCATAGATATGCACATGGAATACTCAATAATTGTTCAGGATCACAAAGGGAGATTTGTTTCCAAACTCATGAAATCATTGTATGGTCTAAAGGTACCTATACAATTGTACAAGATGTTAGATCTTTTTATGGCGAGCCAAAATTTCTTAAAATTTTAATATAACCATTGTGTTTATTTTGAAAGTTTGGAAATGGTAAATTCATTTTCTTAGTATTACATGTTCATGATATGCTTATTGCAAGCCAAAGAATGTTTTGGCCAAGATGTTTCATATGAAGGATCTACGAGCAACAAAACAAATCTTTTCCATAGGAGTACATAGAGATAGGAAAAACAATAAGTTGTGGTTATCACAAAATAAATCTATGGAAAATATACTGATGTGATTCAGTATGAAAATTGTGAAACTCGTAAACATCCCTTTAGTTTTCCATTGTATGATTTCTTCAAGTTTATGCCATCATAGTAAGGAAGAAAATTTTATTCTTGCCTACTGCATGCTAATATAGTAGGAAGATTGATGTTTGTGAAATATTTCACATATAGTTGGTGTTTCTAGTGGACACATGGAAAAATCAGGTGAAGAGCATGGAAATGAGTGCTTATGTATCTTAGAAGCATAGAAACACACATATCACCTACAATTATTACCTGATTTAGTTTGTGGTTATGTCAATTCAGGAAACTTGGGCAAGAAGAGACCTACCTTAGGTTATGTCTAACATGAATGCAAGGATCTATTGGGTAAGTTTGGATAGTTACATGATATGGTGTTCTTTGGTGGTCGAAGCATTGTGCATTTGACTAATCATCCAACGTATCAAAATGGGACAATGCATCATTTCGTAAGACAGATTACTGATGCAGATGGAGTGGTCCATATCGAAGCAAGTTGTGCAAATACGTTTATGAAACCTGTTAGAGAAACTGCGATGGGGTGTGGCTTCTCTCGAATTGCAAAAGAGGTGATGAATGGGATTGGTCAATAAATTGTTGTAAGGTGGAGATTGTTAGAATTATGACAACAATTAGTTATGGTAATAATACAAATTTATTTATGATAAATATTTGGGAGTTTGTACAACTGAGGTAGTTCTTGAACCTCTGTAACCAAAGAAAGTTCTTGAAGTGATGTAAAAGCTCTAATCTATGTTGTATATATTCATGAAGCCCCGAGAGGCTTTTGAATGTTGTAATCCTAATTGTAAGGCCATCTTGAATAATAAGATATAGCGATACCTTTCCCCATGGATGTTTCCTTGACACATCGTCATCCTAATTGTAAGTCGATCTTGAATAATAAGATATATTGATATCTTTCCCTCTCGATGTTTCATTGTAATTCGATCTTGAAGGAAATTGTAAAACACGCTTGTGTTTATTATTATAAAAATTAAAAATTTTGATAGGTGTAATCATGGGTAGTAATTTTAATAGGTGTAATAATTTTGATAGGCATTATTAAGCATTGCAAATACAATATAATCATGGTTCTGTAATGATAGGTGTATTATAATTTTTTTATACTTACAGTTTTAAAATTAGAGAGGTAGGGTAGGGTATGTGTACATTTGTAAATTTTAAGAGTCAAATTTTAGGTAAAGTAGAGTCTCCTTGTCCCACAAATAAGATCTTTTAGACAACAATTTAGTGCCTAAATTTTAATAGTCAAATTGTAAGTTGAGGAGAGTCCCCTTATCCCACAAACAAGAGCTTTTAAACACCAATTTAGTGTCTCCCTTGACTGTGATTTTAAAATTAAATTATTATTATTATTATTATTTGGGGTCCCTTGTCCCACAAACAAGAAGATCTCATATACCAATTTGATATCTAGTTTGACAATGACTTTAAAAATAGATTGTTATTATTATTATTATGAAGTAATTCTCTTGTCCTACAAAGAGGAGGATCTCATATACCAATTTGATGTCTAGTTTGGGAGTGACTTTAAAAATAGACTATTTTTATTATTATGAAATAATTGTCTTGTTCCAAAAACAAGAAAATGTCATATATCAATTTGATGTTTAGTTTGACAGTTACTTTAAAAATAGATTATTATTATTATGAAATAATTCTCTACTTAAAACCATAGTTTCACTACAAAAGCTCTGAGTTAAACTAAGTAATTAACAAAGTTAATCAAAGATCAACTGCATTATTCATGCTTCCTTCTATCCCTTCTTCCTTAAACCTTGGATCTACTCCACCCATATTAGAATTCTAAGTTAATCTAAGGTAATCATGAATTCATGAATTGATTAATTATAAATATCAACTCTTATATGCACGCATATATACTCAAACCAATCAATGGCCTGGGCAGCTTGCTGCGCACCGTTTATATTATTTACCATTAGATTTTCGTGTTGAGATAAATGCTCATCATTGAGAGCAGCATGGACCATTTGAGCTGAACAACAATTCCAGACGCGAGCTTTAAGCATCAGACAGACTTGTTATAGATGCGTACCTGAAATCTCAAAATAATAGTCTTTCTAACTAAAACCTGATAACATCAAAATTCAGTCTGTCTGGTTCTTAAATCTAGCCAAACTTTGATGGGTCTATGCTGCCTTCAGTGATAAGCTTTTATTAATGGCGACCCAAGTTACTGACAGGAAGGGAAATAACATCTTATTTGTGATCAAACAAATTGCGGTCTATCCATGTAAAGGTCCAAATTATGCCCGTTTATTATTATTGTATGCTAACCTGTCCGTGATTGTTTAATGACCTGCAGGCCTCCCGTTTGCAACTCTACATTTATTGGGTTGAATTTGCTGAAGCTCCTTTCTGGTTGTCTCTTTAGTTGGGCAGAGTAGACGGTAAGCTGTAATGGCCTTCTGTAAGCAGCTCGACAGAAATTCACGGAAACGTAAGGTATGGCTATTATATTTCTTTGGGGATTTGGCTCACTTCTCTATCCAGTGTCTGCTATTCTATCACGCTCTTGTTTACAAAGAAGGGTAACACTGACAGCTTGAATGTTGTTTGTATCTTGCAGAACTGACACATCATGCCCATGGTAGGGTTTCTGACACATCATGCTCATGGTAGGGTTTCTCCTTTCAAAGGAAACAACAAGGTTTGAATAACTTATAAGTACGCAAGTTCTGGCAAAAAGATCTCTCGGGGTTTTATTTAAATTTGAGTCCACTTAGATCTGAGACATTTTGCAGATCTGGCTTTCCTTTTGGTTGGATTTCGACGGATTGAATCATCTAACTTCTGTAATTGAGTGAACTTAGATGTTCGAAATGATGTAGATGTAATTTGCTGTATTGTCGGATTTTGACAGATAGAAGAAATTTTCCTATATTGCTTCCATGAGCCATATAAGGCACTTTGAATGTTGTTTGTACCTGGCAGAACTGGCATCTCTTGCCCATGATAGGGCTTGCAGTCTCAAAGGGAAACATACAAGGTTCCAAGGACCATCCATGTTCCGAAAAAGTTTTAGCCATGATCAGAATATCATTGTGATTTGAGTTTTGTATAGGGTTGAATAATATCTTGAGAGTTTCATTATTGTATGTATATGATTTTGTTCATTGTGATTTGACTTTTCTATAGGGTTGAATGATATCTTGAAAGTTTCATTATTGTATGTATATGATTTTGTTCAATTTGGAATCAAATTGATCAAAGTTTTAAAAAATCTAATTTTTTTTTAATGCAAGATTAGATGGCTATACGGTTTGAATGTTGTTTATAGCTAGCAAAGTCGACATATCATACCCATTGTAGGGTTTTCTGTCCCAAAGGGAAAACAGAGGGTTCGAAGGGGTAAGCTCGCTAGAGTTTTCTGTCTCAAACGGAAAACAGAGGGTTCGAAGGAGTAAGCTCTCTCGACTGAGGGGCCTGTGACCACGAGCCATTGGATTTAAACGGGAAGAAAGAAATGTGCTTCTCATGGTATATGTGGTCGCAATGGAAACACTCACTCGGGGCGTTGCATATTTTTTTGGCAGAGTGCAGCCTGTGGAAGGTGCCACTAGTTAGTTGAACTGTTTGCATTTTCAGGGCTGTTACTTTTTCCCATTTTTGCAGCACCTTTCGAAGGTTTGTAACACCTCCTGCTTGTTTTGCATGTGGCTGGGTTTTCCTTAGTTGTGGAGTGTTTTTCTTTAAGCAGTAGAGTGGGTCTTCTCCATGGCACGGATCGGTTTCTTTGCACAACATATAGGCTGCTATTTTGTACGGAGATTTATGTGAAGGATTCAGACGCTGAACACACAGACAAATAATCCACAAAATAGAATGTATTGATTGATTAAACCAGATACATCTGCCTCGTTTTTATAGAGGCCTTTAGAAAACTCTCGAGCGTCCAGAAGGTTCTCGGAGTGTCTACGATAGGATAGGCGGTGGAGGAACACTAATGACGGTTGAGTAGAAGGTTCGGTTTTAATGGTGGTAGGTAGAAATTACATATTCCAACATTATGCCCAAGGCTGTTGCCCACTCATCAGCATCCATTGATATGATTCCTCTAGCCTATGAGTCCTTTACCTTTGTCTCTCGTGCACTGAATTCTTCAGCAGTTGAAGCTTGTGTATTCATATCTATTTCATCTATGTGTTGTTGCTCTGTCAATAAACTATTAGAATGCTAATGCTATTATCCTGCTGCCCTTCAAGTTTTGACTGTGTTTTTTCAACACACCCAGTTCCTATTTCAAATCCTTCAAGTTTTGACTGTGTTTTTTCAAATCCTTCAAGTACTTATCTGGTGTTTTTTCAAATCCTTTCGGCTGGTGAATGCCGAAAGGTGGCTTACCGCTGTTAAAAACGTAACGCAAAAATGACTGGCGGTTGTTGGTGATGTCAGCCAGCAGAAACATGAAAAGCCTTAATCCCTGTGAGAATATCTTAATATTTTTTAATCAGGTAGAAGTGGCAATAAGTTAGTTAACACAGTAATTTTTAAACATGATTAGGTAAATGTAAAACAGTAAACATATAAACCGATGTCTTTATAACAGCTCCGAAGTTAATTGATGAAATTAGAACCATTCATTTATTGTGACTACTAAGAATATTCTAGGCATATTTAATCTCGTCCATATTAAAAACTAAAAACCTATTAAATGTGCCCATGATCAATATGTGTACACCTTTCTGCTTAATAATTATTTATACATTACAATCTTTAAAATATTGAATTATAAAATTGTATTAATTTATATGATAATAAAAAATTATTTATGTACATATGTAACTACCCATATCTAAAATATTAAACCAGCTTAAATTTATTTTAAATTCAAATTTATTAAGAGAAGCATCAATTTATTAAATTGTAAATATTTTTATTATTTATTATAAAAAAATTAATACCTTCATATTATTTAAGGTATAAATAATTACATATTAATAAATTTGATTCTTCTCACTCTTTACTATTTGAAAAATCTTATTATTCGCTATTTAATTAATAAGGATTTCAAGTAAATGTATATTGGTAGTATTTAGATGGTGGATGAATATATGATACAATGGGGTCAAACCATCAATATATACCACATTTTAAAATAGAGGCCTTTATTTACTATTTGAAAATTCTTACTATTCACTATTTAATTAATAAGGATTTCAAGTAAATGTATATTGATTTAATTAATAAGGATTTCAATTAAATGTATATTGGTAGTATTTAGATGGTGGATGAATACATGATATGGTGTTATGGTGTGGTCAAATTATGAATATATATCACATTTTAAAATAGAGGCTCAAAATAAAAGGTATGATGTCAAATCTGGTTGGAAAATTTGGATAAAATAAAAAGGTATGATGTCAAATCTTGTTTTAGAATTTGGATAACTGAAAATGTTAATACAAATTTCAAATAGAATTTGGATAACTGAAAATTTTAATACAAACTTCAAATAAATGCATGTTGGTAGTATTTAGATGGTGGATGAATACATGATATGGTGGTGTCAAACCATGAATAGATATGACATTTTAAAATAGAGGCTCAAAATAAAAGGTGTGATGTCAAATCTTATTGGAAAATTTGGATAAAATAAAAGGTATGATGTCAAATCTTGTTTTAGAATTTGGATAACTGAAAATGTTAATACAAATTTCAAATAAATGTATGTTGGTAGTATTTACATGGTGGATGAATACATGATATGGTGGTGTCAAACCATGAATATATATCAAGGTTCAAAATAAAATGTATCATGTCAAATATTGTTGGAGAATTTGGATAAAATAAAAGGTATGATGTCAAATCTTGTTTTAGAATTTGGATAAGTGGAAAGAATGGATTATCACTAAAAATATCTTGAATCCTAGATTGAAATAATGTTTAGGCTCAAAGATAAACTTTCAACCAATAGATTGTAGATATAAAAAAAAAATCATTTTTTCGCCCTTTTCACATACTGGAACCTATTTCTATAGCTTTATGTTCACTTTTTGACATACTACAATCTTCAAACTTAGTTGATATATTTTCAATTCAATTCTAATTTCATTTGTATTTGTTCACTAAAACTTTGTGTTAGGGTCTTACTCAAACCTATCTATTTTAGGCTACTTAAGAGTTAGTTAATTAATGTAGGCTACAATTTTCTTTGAATAAGATCCATTAGATAGTAGTGGACAAATATTTAATGTAAAAGGGTCCTCTTTATTAAATAAGGTCTTCGTATTCATTAATGATAGAACCACAAGTAATTAGGGTTTCCATATTGAAATCTCCATGTACAGAGTTACAAGGCTATGCAATTTTTTGTTGAGTGTTGTTGTATTTGAAGTTTTGTTCAACTAGAGTATTGTTGTATTTGGAGTTTTTCTCAATTAAATGTCTCCCCATCTTAAGAGGTAAGTGAACATTGCTTTCTTTCTTCTAAATATGGTTAATACAAGCGTTTAATCTACATCTTTTATCTCACTATCTTTTGTATCTACTGTTTTACAATTATTATCTTTGTATTACTTAATGAATGTTTCAAGTTTAAGGATTCAGGAACACTACAAGTGGTATCAAAGGTATTCCCTGAGCCAACACACCTTCGAATTTCGGTAGCCTTTTTTCCAGGCTAGAGATGTATTCCAACATTTTTAAATAACATAGTGATGTATCATTCAATGAGTAAAGATGCATTTGGGGAAGAATACACATGGAGACTATAAGTAGAATTTTTGTTGGAAATCCTTGTAACCCTTGTCGGTACCCCTTTGAGTAGTATTGCATCACACTGATGGACAATTGATTTGGATAGTTGGTTGTCATTGATGTCAACCCTTGGAGAACTCTAGAGCCCTAGATATGTGGTTGAGATTGATGGTGAGTCAGTTATAATTGATGGTGTGGTTGATGTTAGTAGATGTGTTGGGTGCAATTGATAGTGACATGAAGTTATGGGACATGAAGTTAGGTGTGGTTATGGGACATGAAGTTGGTTGAGGAAAATGGGCATGAAGGAAAATGTAAATGTAAGTAATACACTCATAGATCGATAGTCCTTGTCGTGTCATTTATGGTGATAGGTGGTATGCGATGTGGTTCCTCACAGTTGAGAAGTTATGTGGTCATGAAGTTGGAATCCCCACAGATGGGTTAAGAAGCCCCTAGTTGGTTACAATATGGGTTAAGCATCCTCTGATTGGTTGCAAGTCATTAATGAAAGGTTAAAGTGGTTGTAACAAGAAAGTTCAAGAACGCCTAAAGTTAAGGAAAGAGATTACTTAGAAAAAGTATGTGTACACCTCAAGAATTCACTCATAAATACATTCACACGCACATTCTATTGAATATATTCTATGTGAGTAAGTGATTCTTATATGAGGTAACCAAAGAGACATGAGGTGAATTTCATAGGGAAGATGAAGTAAATAAAGGATAAATTCTAATGGAGGATGAAGTCTTGGGATGATGTGTCCTAAGGTATGTTATTTAAAGGTCATCTTACCATTTTCGCTATAATTGTTTTTCTAGAATGATTTAGATAGTGAAAATTGGAGGGGGTCGAGAAGACATGTCAAGGTACCAGTGGTAAACATTTATTTTTTGGGTCATTGTATTTTCTGAGATACAATCTGTGAAAAATAGAGTTTTTAGCTAGTCCTCAAACTAGTCTCAAATAGTTATTCCGAGTAAAATAGTCATAACTTATTCATAGAGGATCCAAATTTAGTGAGACCAAATGCATTCGATACAGTCCAGTCCCTAGTATATTTTGTACGCTTTTCAGATCTAGATATCCAATATTCCACACATGGCATTATCTACAAGTTATCTCTCTAGAATAAGACAAAATTCAACAAGGTCTTCCATTTTTTCTATAACTCCATTTCTGGGATGTTCCAAGAAGTGAAAATTGGAGGAATTGCAAAGACGATATTGAAGAATATTGGGTATAAGTTTCAGACCTTTATTCACTACAAGTACAAATTTATGCTTGTTTAATGTTAGGTTTTGTGACTAATCGAAAAACTAGTCTTGTGAAACTAAAGTAAAGTTTGATGAAGATGTTATTCTCTTGTTGATGAAGTTGAGGAAGGTATGCATGTCTATGATCACATACACCATGTCTGTTACAGAGTTAAAATTATGTTTATATGCATTTTTTTAGGGTTACATATTGATGATGTTATGGTTCATGCTTGAGGAAAGTATTTGGCATATTGTTGAGTTATTGGCACATGCTAGAGGCACATCTTAGGTGCATGGTTGAGGC
>JZKD02S0280012.1:7462-20379 GCA_000966675.3 Picea glauca
TTGCTCAAGAGTGGGATGCACTGCATTTATACATTGCAAACAATATTGACTAGATGAATGTATGGATTGAAAGATGTAAACAACATCATGGAGGTAGGTTATCATGGCAATGACTGTCTAAATTGATTAAAGAAGCTCGTCATAACAGAGATGACAATGTTACACAAAGGGAAATTGATTTAGCATATGGTTTGAAAGATGGAAAAGGAAGCAAATTCACCCATTTTATTCAATTATTTTATATTATATTAATGTTACTACATGTGTACTATATTTTTCAGACACTTTCCAAGTTATATAAATATATATGCAGTTAATTTATTAATTGACAATGCATCTTTTACATATCTCGCATATTGCAGTTGAAACAACACAAATCTATGTGGTGCAATGATTGTAAATTTCGCATCAAAAAATTGGATGAAACTAGGAAAAATTCTGATAGTGGGATAACTGCAATATTCCAGGTCACTAATGTTTCCTCTAGGAGTGACATACATCCCCGAGAATCTGAAAATAGATACTATGGGTGTTTAAACGATATACTTGAGTGAGACTTTAATTCCTTCAAATTATTTTTATTCGACGTCAAATGGTATAGGTTATGAATGCATGAACACGACGAGGAAATAATTGTTATTCAACATTCCAACAGATTTTCGATGATTAAAACAACGATGTTTGAAAGAGGACATGACCGCTATGTTTTTCCAAGCCAATGTGAACAAGTCTTTTACTCAAATGTTCGAGGTGAGAGGGATTGGTAATTTGTTGTTAGATATGATCCAAGAGGAATGCCAGTTAAGTATACTCAATTACAGGAAGAACATGATATTAAATATCAAGAAGATGATTCGCTAGATCAGGCAGAGACGGAAGATCATGCAGGGTCGACATATGAAGAAGATGAAGAAGATCATGATCCAGGCGTATGAGACAATATTTCAATTCTTGATGATGATGTCGATGAAAATATGCTCAAAAATGACATTGATGATGATGATGATATCATCAATCCTTTCAACATCGTTTATGAATCAGATGATGATACAGATGTCAAGTTCGATGAAGAAGATAAAGATACAAAATAAGGATGATTTTACATATGTCGAGTTGGATAAGGTATGTGACTATATACTATTTTAATTTGTATGAAATATTCTCTTAAAATAATTTACTTATCATGTCATGGATTAATTACACGTTTTTAAGTTTTATGGGACGTTTTTGTATCCTATGTTACTTGTTGTTTAATTATTATGTGAAACCTGAAAATAGTCACCAATATACTAAAATACGCGGTAAACTAAAAA
Organism: Picea glauca; assembly: GCA_000966675.3. Lineage (NCBI taxonomy): Eukaryota > Viridiplantae > Streptophyta > Pinopsida > Pinales > Pinaceae > Picea > Picea glauca. The sequence goes on from JZKD02S0280012.1 coordinate 8,776, forward strand.
TATCATTTACAAACACATAATTTCATTTACCTTCATTATTTATTTATTTTTGTCGTTTCTATGCATGAATATTACTAGGACGTTGCTTTCAATTATTTTCGATTTTATAAATTGGGTATTGGGGATCAATTGAGAGTGATATGAGGGGGAGGGGAGGGGAGATCTGAGCTTCCACCTTCATGTGGTTGGCCTTGTTCAGTAGAGGACAAATTATTCATGAAACCAAGAGAAGCTCATTTATTTTTATACCATCATGATCGTAGATGTCATCAATATTGTTGTCATAGTATTGCATCAATGAAGTTTCGATGAATGTGTTTGTGATTTCTATAGCATTTTTTTTTAAACTGTTTGAAAACATGGGACTTTGGACCATAACTAGTTATGGGGAAATAATAATGTGAGTTTATAAACTCAAATATGACTCACACGTCCACTCTAATATATATTTGATCTTGGCCTCGTTTCATTTGAACTTTTTTTTGTGATGAAAAATCCATCTTTTTCGGTATGCACTGAAATTTGACATGGATAGACTATTCACATGGCTTAACAATATGAGAGGGTTTCTGGACTCAAATTTGACTGACACACACAATTTTTTTCCATCATCAATTCATCATGTAAACCATAAACCCTATTTTTTTTTCAAAGTACACAAATTGGTTGACACAAGTTTTAAGTAATTTGCATCAGCCTTTCTTCATTTTTCTTTCAAGTTCTACATTGTATATACAATGTATGTATGTCATAGTTGTGATGAAAAATCCATCTTTTTCGTTCATTGTTTAATCAATACCATACAAATATTCCCTTGTAGTACTAGGATCAACCTCCTTTATTGAACCCTACTATACCTCATATTGGAAATATGAGTCCTCCATCCTTCCAATACAATCCATTACCCACAATAATATTTATCGAGGGTCTTTGCTTGACATGTGTCTAATTATTCATTACAATTAAACATATTGTACTTACAAGTTCATTTAATGTCTTCCATGAACTCTTGCATCTTTGATACTTGCTTCTAACATTGTTATTCTTAATTTATTGTAACAATAGGGAATATATATAGGTATATCATTTATGATTTTCTTTGTAGGAAGGAGAACAAGAAACAATAAATTTTATTCCATTGGCTATCATAATGTCAACAATTGATTTATCAACCTCCATTAATTCCATATTATGTATTCCCATCAATTTTTTAGTTCCTAAAGACTGGACAATGTGCAACACTAATATTATTCAAGGAGATCATCTAGACAATGTCTTGAACCAAGATAGCTATTGTATTAAGTCATAATTACTAAATAAGAAAAATTTGCAAGGAATCCCATATATTCATTTATCATGGATATTTAAATATATCATTGTTTAAATATTCACAAACCAATTGTTTGACTAATATACCTAAAAAGAGACCACCGGTATTGTTATTAAATGGTCAAGAGACCACGAATACTTTCATTAAATGATTAAGAGGAAGACCATTTCATTAAATGATCAAGAATTTATTTTTTTCTTCGTTTCTTAGGGCTACTATTTCCTACACCATTCAATTATTTTGCAAACATCTATTTGGTTAATGACATGACTAATACAAACTCCCCGCTTTTGAGTCCTTAGAAAAAACCAACAAAATGAGAAGGAATCATAAGGACCTCTTTGGGATGTAGACTATATGGATTCCTAATCCCAATGGGGAAACAATGGCATGGATTCCAACATGCAGTAGGGTCCTAACTTGGGGAAACCTATGTAAGTGGCATACTTCCACCGAGCAAGGGAGAAATGCAATATGGATGGCATAAATTCCTTGTTTGACTAATATACCTAAAATGAGAGAACCGATATTGTTCTTAAATGGTCAAGAGACCACAAATACTTTCATTAAATGATTAAGAGACCATGGAGACTATTTCATTAAATGATCAAGAATCTATTTTTTTCTTTGTTTCTTAGGGATACTATTTCCTACACCATTCAATTCTTTTGCAAACATCCCTTTGGTTAATGACATGAAAAAAGGGAGAGTTGGGCCTCATTATAAGGTTGGTGGTTGTGAAATTGAAATTATCAAATAAACTAATTATAAAAAAGGGTTCATTAATGTCAAGTTTGGAAACCCTTCTAAAACACAAGATTGATGGCCCACCATAGTTTACCTATTTGCTTCGAAGAGAATTTTCCAAAATGGATCAATGGTCCACCAATTTTTTCCTATTTTCCTTTCATAGCATTTCCTATTGTTTTCCTATTTTTTTCACTTCATTATAATTTAATTTAGATGTTCCATTTCTTGTTGAAGATTCTCAATTTAGTTTGTAGGAAACTTGATCAATTGTAAGCGAGTCAATTGGTTTGACCGACTTGCATTGCAAGTTCAAGAAAATAACATTTTGAAGCCTCCATAGATATGAGTTATCCTTCCAAGGTCTACTTTAAATTACACACAATTGAGAGTTCCATCCCTCCTTAATGCTAGTTTGTTGTCCATCTTGATAGTGAATAATTAATTCTTGTGATGCACGATCTCTTATGCAAATATAGAAGAATTAATGCTCTTTGTGAGATTATTTTTTTTAGATAAGATGAATGATAATTAATGAATGTTCCTTCATTTTCACTAAAACTTTGCACATGATAAGAGGTTTTTTTCTCGAGGGACTATGTTGTAGAGAAAGGGAATTCCCTTTTTGTTGTTGTGAAGGATGGGAGGGAAGAGTTCTTGCTGGTGAAAGGTTCATTGTGAACTCTAGAGGAGATTCCATTGTGAGAAATTGAGGTAGATGTCTAGTATAGTTATTTTATAAGCATTGTGGGATGGGCTATGTGTGTGAACTGGAAACAATAGCTAGATGTTTTCCCTTGTGGTCTCACAACCTTGGCTTCGTGGTGGAATCTACAATAAATGCCTATGGCTAGGAAGGAAATCGCTTGTTTGTAGCGAGTTGGAGGTTAAATTTCCAAAAAAAAAATATTTAATATTAATACATGTTGATTTTTATGTTATGTAATCCATTGGTGGTAAAATGAATGCAATTGGAATTTATATACATGTGAAATTTTTGCATGTGACATGGGTTGGGCCAAAAAATAGTGATTTTTCTTATTATCAATGTTTTTTGGGCTAAGAAGCCATTAACAAGGCCCTAAACTATAAGACATTCTTTATAAAAAGGATGTTTTTTCCCGAGGGTGCAGGAATACAATACAATTTTTTAGGAGTAGGTGTAAATATGATGGCCCTTATGTCCCAAGCCCTAGTTTAAGGCTATCAACCATTGAGTGTTCCCTTAATCCATATATTTAGGGCCTAATTGTGGATCTACATGACCTATTTTTGGAGTTACAAGGATTGATTGTGTCTTTAGGGCCTAACGGGTATCCATATGTACTAATTAAGGATATTTGTGGCCTAATTATGGATCTACAACACATGATTATGTATATATAAAGAATAGTTAGGGAATTAAAGGGCCTTGTTTGTTTTCCTCCTAGTTTTCTTTGGGATTTTTTCTTCTTCTACTTCATCCTCTTATTGTTGGTGTGCCTTATGAGGGTCCTTTTATTCCTTGTAGGCTTGATCTCCAACTCTCCTGATAACTTAAGAAATATCCAATGTGGTTGGCCATAAGGAAATGTAAATATGGTGAGAAAATAGTGAGGAATGTATGAGAGCAAGAAAGGTTTCCTAAACTCTCTAATGGAATTCTAGAAGCTTAAGTTTAATTTTTTTGTCATTTTTTTAAATGCATCCCCATGGCCTTTTTTTACAAGCAAATAATAGAATATCAACCTTGAAGTAGTTTCCATGTGAACTCCCTTCATGTATTAATGATATTTCATAAACTTAGTGTGTATTATGGAAGGTTAAGTCTTTGGAATTTATGAAGACCGAGGTCTAAACAAGTCCACACATACCCACTTCATTTCCTAAATAACTATGACCAGAGTGAATGAGAAAATCAGCCCCAAGTGTTGTAGCTGAGTAATCATCAACAAAACATGCTCCATGCTTGGCTCCACCAATGTTTCCAAGTCAAAACTAAGCTACTTCAAAGGCTTCTACATAATGGTCCTTTATGCCAAGATGGTAAATGTTGTTTATCAATATTTTCCAATTCCTCTGTAAATAATTTGCAAGGAATCCTTGCTTCCTTCAAGATCTGACACTAGGACGCTTCCATAAAAAACTTTGCATCTTGATGATTAAATAATCAACTTTGGAGTTTTTTTTTTATTGTTGGGTGCACAACATTTGAATACAAATCCCCTTTGACAACTAAGAGATATTCTCTAACACATGTACTTTGATATTGACACTTGCATTCTGAGGTTTGAGTGCTTTATTTGTGTTTAAGATTTAGCACCTTTTTATTTCCTTATGTAAATTTATCCCACATTTTTTGTGCAAACAAGATTCATGGTGTTTATATGCACGAGCCTTTCATTTCTTGTTCAATGCATTGAGAAAATAATGCCCCTTGTGGGCTCCTCCCTTGTGACTTGCGCTTAAATTGAGAATTGGATTTAGTGTTGAGTTATGTGTTGTGTTAGGTGACTAGATCGACATTTGGATTGAATGCTTGACTTGGAGATTGGGCCTTCAGGATCATCAATTTTATAAAACATAATTAAGCTCTATTAAAGGCCCAAGATCATAATAATCCTATAAAATCAACCCCCCTTTTTTATTATTTTTCAAATTCATAAATAATTTTCCCAAATGAACCTGAAGGTTTTAACCTTGAAAAACAATGCACTCAATCCCAAACATAACACCATCACCCTGCAAAATCCAACTTGGCCAAAATTGTATTTTTTTTACAAAACTTTACATGTGCTAACACATATAGTCTAAATATATCATGTTTTTCACACCCAAATGTCGTGAAAACAAAATATTGCAGAGAGTGAGAAAAGCATCTGAGTAGAAAGGATTGTCTAAAAACTAGTAATGGATAACACTTGCAAAAAAATTAAAAACCACAATGTGGGGTGTCAATGAGGTGAGCATACCGATTCTCATGAAGACGTCTCAACAAAGTTCAATATAGGATCATGGGACACATAAGATCAATATAGGATCATAGGATCAACAAAGTTCAATGGTATTCAAGTATATCTAGGACACATGAACCATCAATGTGTATGAATTTCAATCGCGTGATGATGAGTTTGCATGGAGCATGTGAGAAAATAACAAGTCAGGGAGAAATGATGACTCTCCTTGCCTAGTTCAAGGTTACTTGCCAATGATATAAATGGGTATGACATACATAAGACCTCTAAACCAATCCCTTAGAATAAATTTGTTGAAGTGCGTAGGTAGAGGTCCATTAGAGACATGAAATGATAGACCCTATAGAAACTAATGTGAAGTGCAACATATCATGAATCAAATGTAGCTAACTAAGAGGGACAATAATGGATGATGAGGTGATCACCTAGAAACAGACTCAAATATTTCCTTGGGCAAATCATAACTAACAAGGATGACTTGGGTAGTGACTATGAAACACCAAGAGATATGGTCAAAAATAATAAATGGACTTTGATTATAACTTTGAGTGTAAATAGGATTGGATACTACAAAATACAAATCGAGATTACAATGATCGAATATAGGTGCAAGAAAATAATGGATGAATATGGATACATTACAAGAAAAGAGATAGGTGCCATGAACAAGTGAAACCAAGTGGTTTGCTCCTAGATGAGTGGAATGATTGATGGTAAATGGAAGTTGTGACAATGGGCACTAATGGAAATATCCTTGGGGGGATATTGAATGGAGGTATAACATATAGGATCATGGGACACATAGGATCAATATAGGATCATAGGATTAACAAAGTTCAATCGTGTTGATCAAGTAGAAATAGGACACAGGAACTATCAATGTGTATGAATTTCAATCATGTGATGATGAGTTGTCATTGAGCATGTGAGAAACTACTAAGTCAAGGAGAAATGATGACTCTCCTTTCCTAGTTCAAATGGAGGAAGTAGGGGTAAATACCTTCATGCATCATATAGACCTTCCTACATAAAAACTTTTAGATAATCCTTTCCCCTCAAATTGTAGTGATGTGTATTCCCCAAAAACTACTTGAATTGCCTAAATTCAATGGTGCTCCAAAGGAATACCTTGAGTGTCAGTTAGAATCTTTCACTACTACATGTGCCAAGTTTCTTCATTATAACGACAATGTCACTATAAAAAAATTTCCTCAATACTTGATAGGTGATGCCATTCAATGGTTCCATCATCTCCCTAAAGAGTCAATTTATAACCTTTACATGTTAGCGAATTAGTTTATCCAATAATTTAACATCCCTCAACCAAATGAATATTGTATCCTTAACCTTGTTAACCTCAAACAAGAAGACAATAAATGTAATTAAACTTTCATTCATTGATGGTGTAAGGTTTTTCGCGACTCTATGGAAAATTTACCAGAAGACACCTTTTATCACCTCTTATTCAATGCCTCGAACTGAGACAACACGATCACAAATTATATTAGAGATCCTCCTTCAACTGAATATTCCATAGACAACCTCCATCAAATAGAAAATGCCTAACTTAAGTTTGTTGTGGGAGATAACATAGTTAAAACACCAAATCCATGAGTCTCCAATAGAAATGCAATGTGAGACATGGTGACATAAATGACCCTTGCGAAAATTGAAATTAGAACTATCTATTAAATTATAGAAAAGGAGAAACATCATGCATCAACCTAAAAAATTGGCATGTGGTGTAAATAACACAAGCGTGACTCTTCTAATACAAACGATTGTTGAAAACTTAAATAGTTGGTGCATTAAACAAAGGCCAAACTAATAGAGATCCTAAGCTTTATATTTTTGTCACATGAGAAAATGCCAAACTCAACAGCTACAAGAATACGATGTCCGGTCATGATATTCTAAAGTCTTCCAAGAAGAACAAGAATAAGAAGGCTTCTCTTGAAGGCAACTCCAATTCTTCCAAAGAATAAGAGGTCACTCCTAAATGTCCTACAAAGAAGGAGAATTATCATGCTAACCCTTCTTCTAGTTAGCCGACACTCAAATTTATATAAAGGATCCATATCGCTAGAGGTTCCCATGAAATAGTGTTTGACTCTAACCTCAAAAGGAACCACCCTTCACCTGATTATTTACCTAACCTCACTAACTTGGATATTTTCCTCCTGGTGCATTAGTTAGGCCTTTTTTTAGATCATCCTACTCAAAAACTAACCTTTATCCTTATTGACACTCAGGGTCCTTGACCTTCTCACTATTTTAGAGCCATCTCTCAAACCAAATGGGAATCTCCTCATGAATATTATAGTATCATTCCTTCCCCCTCTCCCCAAGCTAGTTGATTTCTTCCCTCATATTATTCTTCCTTCATTCAAAGGTCATTCTCTCATGTCTTTGAGATGTCCTAAATGAATTTTCTCTAAGCATGTACCGACTATACGACCCATATAATTGAGTCCCTTTTATGATTTTTCCCCTTCTCTCTCCTTAGATATTTCCCACATTCCTTTGGGAGAGGAATTGAAAACCAATATGGTAAACCCATTCTTCATTTAGATCCATCACAATGATTTCACCATCAAATGAGTGATTTGTTATCCTAGATTTTCCCTTAACATCATAATAACTCCTATCTATCATGTCCTTGGTGTTAATTTATTTTCATGCACCTGTTGGACCCTTTAAGGTTTCAACAAATCTGAGACTAGACCCCTCAATTCTATTGTGATCCCTATTTTTTTGGTCCTGATATTGTAGACACCCATTTTTTAGTACTTCTAGGAGACCTAGAGTACACCATCCTTCTAGGTCGGCCTTAGTTAGATGCAATGATATTTATCCTTTGCACCTTCAAAAATGAGCTCTTATTTTTCGATCAAGGAAATAATTATTAGACTTTAGGACTATCACATTAATATTTCCTTGATATGTCCAAAATCAAGAGAGATATCACATTATATTAGGTGGTTTACCACTATTCTGTAGTGTGAAATCTAAACATAGTGCATATTGCTTGCATGGATAAGCGAGTCGAATTAAGGTGCACCCACCTAGAGATTCATACCCTTTACTAAGTTGGGAATCCACTGCATGCATGACTGCCCCTACTAATATTGGTAATTGCACCCTCTAATTGTGCATCCAAAACTAAAGATATAAAAAAATTATTTAGAACTTTTAATATAGAAAAAAAAGTTAAAAAATTGGAACTCGGATGAGGATGGACTACTCACTAACAACACGTGCACATGCAACTCAAGGTACAATCAAACAGGTACCTGTCAGATATGTTTTCATTGAGTGAGGAAAGATTAGGAAAAATAGATGGAAATGCGACTAAATCTAGTAGATATGATATGCAAACAAGGACCAGAGGTGAAAAAATCAGAAGAAAATTATGTAGACACATGGAAATTTTTCTTGTCGAAGGAGGATCATGCTCTTATGATGATGAGAGCATAGGAGACATATAGGTGTCACTCAGGTATAAGAATCTGGTGAAACAATGGGTACCTAAAGAACTTCCTCCTATATATCTTGAATTTATTGTCAACAATAAGACATATCACATTGCACCATCCTCCCTGCATGGCCTGGGGATATTTTCCATGGATGGAATAATTGTAAAATACAATACAGTAACTAAATTGATGGAATATGTCGGACCGTGTTACAATTATAATTATTGGATGCCGCTAGTTCGGTACATGCAAAGTTGTGGAGATATGCACTCATCCCATATTATATAAAGCTAATAAACAAGGATAAAAATAAGGGAGCGACTATCTATATTGATGGAAGGCCTAAATCTTCCGACAATATCGTAGGGTTTATAAACAACACATGACCGGGAAAAAAAACAAGGAACCAAATTTCATATATGAGGGACGCGAAGAGAATTGGTGTCACACACCCATGGAGGGGCATAAATATTTTTTTCTTTATCGAGAATAACAATACCCTCATTAGGTGTCCCTATTCTATTATGCTCTTCTAGATCTTTCAAGACACGATCTCCATGCTCTGAATCGAGCTCAGAGATGGAAGATATCCTCTCCCAAGTCTTAGGGTTCTTCCATCCCTCTATACTTGCATATGACCATGGGATATGACCAGATGCAAAAAAAACAGGCACCAAGACAACCATCATGCAAATCCTCAGAAATGGAAAACATCTGAAGTTCACAATCCAACGTCGCGTGTCCTCAGGAATTTTGAAGGTCCTAATTCACTTCACGACTTTGGTGTTTGGTAGTCCCAAATGATCACACAACCTTTTATCCCAAAGTACTCTGCACCTAGAGCTCCAGATCATGTTCCCGACGTCTGTTTTAAATCAACGACGCATGTTCATTTTAGGACTTCGGCATTTGGGATCTTTAGACGTTTCTGCAGCCTTTTCTACTTGAGAGTTTTCTTTCGGTGTTAAGGATCATGTGCCATGTGTATTTTCCGATCAACGGTCCTGGTTTACTTCGGGAATTTGGATTTATGAATTCCTGAACGTTCCAACAATATCTTCTCCCAAAATAATTTCTTCTGGAGTCAAGGATCGTGCGCCACACGTCCTTCTCGTTTGATGGTGGGGATCCACTCTGGGTGATACTCTACTCCATGTTACTTTCTCCTCACTTCCGAAGTACGCAATATGTTAACGTGTGTCTCTCACATATCGACAACTATGAATCACTTCGGCTATTCAGGCTTCGGGAGTTTCAACCTCTTCACACTCATTTTCTCCAGAAGGGATTTCACCCGAAGTAAATGATCTTTCGATGTGTTTCTCCCATGGATCAATGACTACAATTCACTTCAGCTCTTCAGGCTTCATGAGTTTCAACCTCTCCACACCTTCTTTCTCCCATAGTTTTTTCACCCGAATTCAATGTTCTGTGGACACGTGTCTCCCACAGATTGACGGTTACAAATCACTTTGGATCTTCAGAATCCCAGTCATTTCACCAACCACGTGGGCAAGGTATGCATGTGCCAAGGGATAACACATAGTTAGGTTAGGGGCGACATGTGCCCTCGTCGCTTTGGTCTGATCATCCTTCAACCCCCCTCAGGTTTTCACCGTCATGATTTGGCCAATACCGATTTGTTCATCGATCGATGGTTCAGAGTGATTGTGGGGCCCCAAGGTTTTCTCTCTTTATCGAAGATCTTTGTCTCCACAATCCAAAAAGTACTCTTCTAACTCGGTCTAATCATGGTCATTGATATTCCACCCCGACGAGATCAATGAAATTGTTGAATTAAAGGTCGTGAACTAGCACATCTGCTAATTTCACCTTCGCGCTCTGCAATGATTCCCCACCATCGATTTTCATTCATAGATCGACAGTTCACGGTGATTGCGGGGCCCAATTTATAAACTCTGGGAAGTGCTTGTTTGACTCTGTCTATTGGTGATTGTTGATCTCCCATCCCCAATGATATCAATGGCAATGGTTGATTGTGGGCCATGAACTAGCATGTTCTCTAATTTATCCTTCGCACTCCGCACTGATTCCCAACCATTGATCTAATCCAGTGCCTGGTGTTTGATTTGTTAACTCCAATGGGTCTTTGAATCAATCTAATGACTGGGGTAGGTTTCCCTCCCGATGAACAATCCTCATTCATCTCCTTAGTCAGGTTCCTAAATCATCCACGACTCTTGTTACTCAGGGAGTTCAAGTACTTTGACTATCGTGAAGCTTGACAGTCTAGGCATCGAACTCCCGAAACTCCGAAACCATTTTGAACTAGCTCCTTTCAAGATTAGCGCAAGGTTACTAGACCCAATTCCCATGGACCTTTAGAGGAATTATTAGGCTATGATTTCTACTCTTAGCCGGGTTTTAGTTATGACCATGGGTGCAAGTTCAAGGTCTCTCATGCTACTGGTTTGAAGGAAATGCCTTCCTAATTCGCAGAACCTTAAATTATGAAACATGGTGGTGTAACTCGTGAGGTTACTAAGATGGTAGCAACGCTAAGAGACTTACTCTGATTCCAGAGTTGTAAGGTAGCTCTCTGGGGAAAACACATTCGAGGGTTAAACTGAAGCATACGGTAAAAGAAGCAACATAAGTTCTCAAGAAAGGAAACGCATACACATAGCTTAATCATTTCAATACAGAAAACATTTATAGATATGTAAATACATGCAGGAAACCATTAATTCCCAATTCAATGCATAGAGTATGAAAACACTTATCAGAACCAGAGAACGTGAATCGACTACTAGAAAGGGTGTCTGTTTCCACCCAGCCATAGGCTTAGTCGCTACTAATGGATTTACCACTAGTCACCCCCGAGCTAGACCATGATGATTTTTTGATTGAATATCTTCTTCCAACTCAGAAATAGATAGGGACGAAGGTTACTCTCCTTCTCCCATTTCAGTCTCTATTTACCGTGACCAGAACACAGTATTTTCACAATTCCTCCTCAAATCCCCAAGATTCCTCTCTCATCTCTGCACTCTTCACATATTTTCCTCTCTGACCCTCACTCTTTCCTTTTTTTCCTTTCCCAGCAGTATTGTGTGTGGCCCGAATTCCCAATCCG
>JZKD02S0280023.1:6771-20379 GCA_000966675.3 Picea glauca
AGAAAATATTTGTTGGTGATGATAGATCTCTTAGTGTTGAAGGATGTAGAACATTTCAAGTATAAAATAGTCATTCAATGATGTATTATGTGTTCCAAGTCTTTCTTGTAAAATTATATTAGTATATCAAATCACTCATTCAGGTGAAGGTAAAACCATAGAGTTTTCACCTCACCAAGTTGTAATAAAGGAGCTAAAATATCCTAAGCATGTTATTGCAACTAGAATTGTTGATGGTATTACTAGGTTGTACAAGTTTGACAACTTTGGGTCATCATCTTTTACATTAGTTTTTTTGCTCATAGCGATGACTTGAGCAAACTTTGGCATGAGCGGTTTGGTCATCTAAACCATCTCTCATTGCAGCAACTATGAAATCAACAAATGGTGACTCGTCTTCCTCCTGTTTCATTTAGAGATGGTGTTTGTGCCGGTTGTGTTTTCAGAAAACATCATTGGGACAATTTTGACAAACGTGCCTCTTGGCATGCCTCAGGCCCTTTACAACTTGTTCATAGTGATTTGTGTGGTCCACTTTCTTCTCCTTCTTTTTCTGGGTGCATGTATTTCTTAACTTTCATTGATGAATTTTCCACATGTACTTGGGTTGGAAAGTTTTTGGCCTACAAAGCCCTTGTAGAAAAGCAATCTGGACATCAAACTCAAAGGTTAAGAACATATAATGGAGGAAAATATGTGAACAATAATTTTACAAGTTATTGTACTATATAGATCATCTAAATGAAGCAAAATGTTCTATATACACCACAACAAAATGGTGTTGTTGAGAGAAAGAACAACACATTAAAAGAAATGGCTAATTGTATGATCCAATCTAAGGGATTAAGTCTAAAGTATTGGGCAGAAGCCATCAACTATGCAAACTACATAGTAAATTTCACTCCCACAAAGACTCTTAAAAATATAACACCAGAAGAAGTTTGGACTAAAATTAAACCAGATGTAAGTCACTTTTGTGTATTTGGAAGTATAGCATGGGCTTGGAAAGCATTCCAGCCTAAAAGTCAGAAAAGTATATTTGTTGGTTATTCTGAAGATGTCAAAGGTTATAGACTTCTTCAACCACATTGTAATGAAATTATTATTAGAAGAGACATTAAATTTGATGAAAATCTCTTGGTCTCCAAGCTTAATTCGACATTTGTGCCTTCTTTGGCCTACAAGCCTAATTCGGTGTTTGTGCCTTCTTCATCCTGCGATCCATATTCAATGTTTGTGCCTTCTTATGTTCTAGTTTCTTCTTTAGATCACGACAATGAGGATTTCTACTGCCGCCTTCTCAGCTTCCTCCATATGATTCCTTAGAACCTGAACCAACACTAGCTCTAGCTCCATTGTTTCCTAGATGGGTCCATTCAAAATGAGAAGCNATGTGTTCCAAGTCTTTCTTGTAAAATTCTATTAGTATATCAAATCACTCATTCAGGTGAAGGTAAAACCGTAGAGTTTTCACCTCACCAAGTTGTAATCAAGGAGCTAAAATATTCTAAGCATGTTATTGCAACTAGAATTGCTGATGGTATTACTAGGTTGTACAAGTTTGACAACTTTGGGTCATCATCTTTTACATTAGTTTTTTTTGCTCATAGCGATGACTTGAGCAAACTTTGGCATGAGCGGTTTGGTCATCTAAACCATCTCTCATTGCAGCAACTATGAAATCAACAAATGGTGACTCGTCTTCCTCCTGTTTCATTTAGAGATGGTGTTTGTGCCGGTTGTGTTTTCGGAAAACATCATTGGGACAATTTTGACAAACGTGCCTCTTGGCATGCCTCAAGCCCTTTACAACTTGTTCATAGTGATTTGTGTGGTCTACTTTCTTCTCCTTCTTTTTCTGGGTGCATGTATTTCTTAACTTTCATTGATGAATTTTCCACATGTACTTGGGTTGGCAAGTTTGTGGCCTACAAAGCCCTTGTAGAAAAGCAATCTGGACATCAAACTCAAAGGTTAAGAACATATAATGGAGGAAAATACGTGAACAATAATTTTACAAGTTATTGTACTATATAGATCATCTAAATGAAGCAAAATGTTCCATATACACCACAACAAAATGGTGTTGTTGAGAGAAAAAACAACACATTAAAAGAAATGGCTAATTGTATGATCCAATCTAAGGGATTAAGTCTAAAGTATTGGGCAGAAGCCATCAACTATGCAAACTACATAGTAAATTTCACTCCCACAAAGACTCTTAAAAATATAACACCAGAAGAAGTTTGGACTAAAATTAAACCAGATGTAAGTCACTTTTGTGTATTTGGAAGTATAGCATGGGCTTGGAAAGCATTCCAGCCTAAAAGTCAGAAAAGTATATTTGTTGGTTATTCTGAAGATGTCAAAGGTTATAGAATTCTTCAACCACATTGTAATGAAATTATTATTAGAAGAGACATTAAATTTGATGAAAATCTCTTGGTCTCCGAGCTTAATTCGACATTTGTGCCTTCTTTGGCCTACAAGCCTAATTCGGTGTTTGTGCCTTCTTCATCCTGCGATCCATATTCAGTGTTTGTGCCTTCTTATGTTCTAGTTTCTTCTTTAGATCATGAAAATGAGGATTTCTACTGCCGCCTTCTCAGCTTCCTCCATATGATTCCTTAGAACCTGAACCAACACTAGCTCTAGCTCCATTGTTTCCTAGATGGGTCCATTCAAAATGAGAAGCNTTTCATTGATGAATTTTCCACATGTACTTGGGTTGACAAGTTTTTGGCCTACAAAGCCCTTGTAGAAAAGCAATCTGGACATCAAATTCAAAGGTTAAGAACATATAATGGAGGAAAATACGTGAACAATAATTTTACAAGTTATTGTACTATATAGATCATCTAAATGGAGCAAACTATTCCATATACACCACAACAAAATGGTGTTGTTGAGAGAGAATAACACATTAAAAGAAATGGCTAATTGTATGATCCAATCTAAGGGATTAAGTCTAAAGTATTGGGCAGAAGCCATCAACTATGCAAACTACATAGTAAATTGCACTCCCACAAAGACTCTTAAAAATATAACACTAGAAGAATCTTGGACTAAAATTAAACCAGATGTAAGTCACTTTCGTGTATTTGGAAGTATAGCATGGGCTTGGAAATCATTCCAGCCTAAAAGTTAGAAAAGTATATTTGTTGGTTACTCTGAAGATGTCAAAGGTTATAGACTTCTTCAACCACATTGTAATGAAATTATTATTAGAAGAGACATTAAATTTGATGAAAATCTCTTGGCCTCCAAGCTTAATTCGACATTTGTGCCTTCTTTGGCCTGCGAGCCTAATTCGGTGTTTGTGCCTTCTTCATCCTACGATCCATATTTGGTGTTTGTGCCTTCTTATGTTCTAGTTTCTTCTTTAGATGATGACAATGAGGATTTCCACCGCTACCTTCTCAACTTCCTCCATATGATTTCTTAGAACCTAAACCAACACTAGCTCTAGCTCCATTGTTTCCTAGATGGGTCCATTCAAAATGAGAAGCAACTGGTGATCTTGTCGGTGATCCTTTAGATCAACGTCGGACATGTTTGTAGTTTCAATGAGCCTCTTCTCTTTTGGATCAAGTTTCAGAGACTCATGATCCAGATACATTTGCAGAAGCTTTAGGTCATCCATATTGGGATACAACAATGAATGAAGAGTATCCTTCTTTAATGGAAAATGATACTTGGGATCTTGTACGTATTCCAAAAGGAAGAAAAGTTTTCATATGTAAATGGGTCTACAGAACTAAGTATGCATCAGATGGAAGTGTTGAAAGACACAAGGCTTGGTTAGTTTCCAAATGATTTTCCCAAGTTGAAGGAATTGACTATAATGAAACCTTTGCCTCTGTAGCCAAAATGAATTCCATCTTCCTTGTTCTTTCCCTTGCTGCCTCACATAAATGAGAGGTCCATCGGATGGATGTTAAATCTTCCTTCTTACATGGAGATTTGCAAGAAGAAATATACATGGAACAACCTCCTAGCTATGTCTAGAATGACTCTACCATTGTTTGTCACCTTAATAAATCTCTTTATGGTCTTAAGAAAGCTTCCCAAGCTTGGTATGCCAAAATGAACAACTTTCTTATTTCCACTAGATTCTCTAGATGCCATTCTGATCCTAATGTCTATACCAAGAAATTAGGAAGCCATCTCATAATCCTTGTCCTTTATGTTGATGACCTTATGTTTACTAGTAGTGACTCAAAACTTTTAAACCATGTGAAAAGCAACCTTAAGAAGAAATTTGAAATGATAGACTTAGGATTTTTTAACTATTTCCTTGGCCTCCAAGTTTTGCAAACCAATGAAGGAATTTTTCTTTCCCAATCTAAGTATGCTTGTGACCTTCTTCATCACTTTCACATGGAACATTGTAAACCAAACCCTTCTCCATTATAGTCTAGAGTCAAGCTTTCTGCCACATGTACTTCTCCTGAAGTTGGTGCCACCTTGTACCATCAGTTAGTTGGTAGCCTCTTATACTTGACTCACACCCATCCTGATATTTCCTTTCTTGTTGGTATTGTTGCTTGGTATATGAAAAAACCCCATTAAATCCATTGGAAGGAAGCTAAAAGGATACTTCACTATGCCTGTGGTACAGTTCAGTTCATGATACATTACAACTCGGGGGGGGCTCCTTTATTGGTTGGTCTCACTAATTCAGATTGGGCCGATGACCTTGATGATTAGAAGTCTACTGTAGGTTATGTTTTTAGCCTTAATTAAGGACCTTTCACTTAGGCCTGTAAGAAAAAATAGGCTATTGCACTTTCTTCAGCAGAAGCAGAGTATCGATCAACAATAAATGCAAGTCAAGAATATTTATGGCTTGGACATATTATTCCATAGTTTGGATTCCTGTAGCAGCATCCGACCAACCTTTGGTGCGACAAGCAGAGTGCCATCAAGTTTTCCAAATAACCAGTTCAACATCAGCTCAGGAAACACACCGAGATACACATGCACTTCATCAAAAATCTCATTCATGATCAAGTTATTGAAGTGCTCTTTTTCCCTACATAAGATCAAGTTGCAGAAATTTTCACAAGGTCTCTTACAAAAGCAAAGTTTTCCAAACTTCGATATATGTTAGGAGTTCATGAAGTTGTCATCAAGGTAGGATAGGCTCTAATGCCTCCTTCCTTCTCTTATTATGTCACTAATGTAAATCCTTCAATCTTGTCCCAAGTTGTTCTTAAGGGGGGATGTTAGGATATTTAGACACTTAGGAGTTAGTTAATATCTACTTGGTCTAATGTGTCATTAGGTAAAAATGTGTTTCTTAGTGTGTTTCTTTAGTATGCATTTGTAGTTAGGAAATCCGATGGTCACGATATGTTCCCAACATAGAGTAATCTAACGATTCATATTCTCCTTGATTTTAATGACCATTGATCCTTGGCTTAACACTCGATTGGTCCATGATATAAATTTAAAGAGCATGGAGGGTCATTTCCTGATGATTGATTGTGAGAAAATCTCTTGTAGAATCTCTCTGTAATATTTTTCTTTTGCATTAATAAACTACTCCAAGTGGCCTCGTAGGGGTTTTACCACATCAAAACATCGATGTGTTTATAATTGATATATTTGTTTGAGTGGTTACTAAAGGTGTTCATCCTCTATTGGAATACCTGTGTTGTCGAACATGGTATCACAGCCCGTTTGAAGACCCGTTCCTATTGTAGATCGAGATCATGAAGCCGAGTTGCCTCATCTCCACTTTCTTCCATTTATGTACATTTTTGGGATGAGAGGATTGTTCCATTGCATCCAGAGTGCTCATTTCAATTAGGAACACTTCTTGTTTCACTCAAAAAGGTTTCCATTTTCCCAAGATACGACCATTTTCAGTTAGATCTGGAGGTATAAAGCTTGAATACGCCCTTATAATTTTTTTTGCAGAGTACTATTTCAGTTTTATATTGTTCTTTTCTGGGTTGCTACTCTTTTAGATCTACATATGCTCTTTGTCCCGTGCCCTGTACGATCTCGAAAAATCATAAATAGATAGGAAAATGTGCATTTTCCAGGTAAGCTAACCGAGATCTAACCCTTGTTGTCATCGAGAAGTGAAATTTTGTTCTTGTGTGAAAANTACATTTGCAGAAGCTTCAGGTCATCCATATTGGGATACAACAATGAATGAAGAGTATCCTTCTTTAATGGAAAATGATACTTGGGATCTTGTACGTATTCCAAAAGGAAGAAAAATTTTCAGATGTAAATAGGTCTACAGAACTAAGTATGCATCAGATGGAAGTGTTGAAAGACACAAGGCTTGGTTAGTTGCCAAATGATTTTCCCAAGTTGAAGGAATTGACTATAATGAAACATTTGCCTCTATAGCCAAAATGAATTCCATCTACCTTGTTCTTTCCCTTCCTGCCTCACATAAATGAGAGGTCCATCGGATGCATGTTAAATCTTCCTTCTTACATGGAGATTTGCAAGAAGAAATATGCATGGAACAACCTCCTAGCTATGTCAAAAAGGACTCTACCCTTGTTTGTCACCTTAATAAATCTCTTTATGGTCTTAAAAAAGCTTCCCATGTTTGGTATTCCAAAATGAACAACTTTATTATTGCCACTAGATTCTCTAGATGCCATTCTGATCCTAATGTCTATACCAAGAAATTAGGAAGGCATCTCATAATCCTTGTCCTTTATGTTGATGACCTTATGTTTACTGGTAGTGACTCAAAACTTTTAAACCATGTGAAAAGCAACCTTAAGAAGAAATTCNTACCTTGTTCTTTCCCTTGCTGCCTCACATAAATGAGAGGTCCATCAGATGGATGTTAAATCTTCCTTCTTACATGGAGATTTTCAAGAAGAAATATACATGGAACAACCTCCTAGCTATGTCCAGAATGACTCTACCCTTGTTTGTCACCTTAATAAATCTCTTTATGGTCTTAAGAAAACTCCCCAAGCTTGGTATGCCAAAATGGACAACTTTCTTATTGCCACTAGATTCTCTAGATTCCATTATGATCCTAATGTCTATACCAATAAATTAGGAAGCCATCTCATAATCCTTGTCCTTTATGTTAATGACCTTATCTTTACTGGTAGTGACTCACAACTTTTAAACCATGTGAAAACCAACCTTAAGAAGAAATTTGAAATGATAGACTTAGGATTTTTTAACTATTTCCTTGGCCTCCAAGTTTTGCAAACCAATGAAGAAATTTTTCTTTCCCAATCTAAGTATGCTTGTGACCTTCTTCATCACTTTCACATGGAATATTGTAAACCAAACCCTTCTCCCTTCTAGTCTAGAGTCAAGATTTCGGCCACATGTACTTCTCCTGAAGTTGGTGCCACCTTGTACCGTCAGTTAGTTGGTAGCCTCTTATACTTGACTCATACCCATATTTATCTTTCCTTTGTTGTTGGTATTGTTGCTCGGTATATGAAAAAACCCCATGAAATCCATTGGAAGGAAGCTAAAAGGATACTTCACTATGCCTGTGGTACAGTTCAGTTTAGGATACATTACAATTCGGGGGGGGCGGGGGAGGCTCCTTTATTGGTTGGTTTCACTAATTCAGATTGGGCTGATGACCCTGATGATCAGAAGTCTACTATAGGTTATGTTTTTAGCCTTAATTAAGGACCTTTCACTTGGGCCTATAAGAAAAAATAGGCTATTGCACTTTCTTCAGCAGAAGCAGAGTACCGATCAACGATAAATGCAAGTCAAGGATCCTTATGGCTTGGAAATATTCTTCCATAGTTTGGATTCCTACAACAGCATCCGACCAACCTTTGGTGCGGCAATCAGAGTGCCATCAAGTTTTCCAAATAACCAGTTCAAAATCAACTCAGGAAACACACCGAGCTACACATGCACTTCATCAAAAATCTCATTCATGATCAAGTTATTGAAGTGCTCTTTTTCCCTACATAAGATCAAGTTGCGGAAATTTTTACAAGGTCTCTTACAGAAGAAAAGTTTTCCAAACTTCGATATATGTTAGGAGTTCATGAAGTTGTCATCAAGGTAGGATACGCTCTAATGCCTCCTTCCTTCTCCTATTATGTCACTATTGTAAATCCTTCAATCTCGTCCCAAGTTGTTCTTAAGGGGGGATGTTAGGATATTTAGACACTTACAGTTAGTTAATATCTACTTGGTCTAATGTGTCATTAGGTAAAAGTGTGCTTCTTAGTGTGTTTCTTTAGTATGCATTTGTAGTTAGGAAATCTGATGGTCACGATATGTTCCCAACATAGAGTGATCTAACGATTCATATTCTCCTTGATATTAACGACCATTGATCCGTGGATTAACACCCAATTGGTCCATGATATATATTTAAAGAGCATGGAGGGTCATTTGTTGATGATCTATTGTGAAAAAATCTCTTGTAGAATCTCTCTGCAATATTTTTCTTTTGCATTAAAAAAACTCCAAGTGGCCCCGTTGGCTGGGGCCGTGGATGTTTCCTCGTAGGGGTTTTACCACATCAAAACATATGTGTGTTTATACTTGATATATTTGTTTGAGTGGTTACTAAAGGTGTTCGTCCTCTATTGGAATACCTATGTTGTCGAACATGGTATCAGACCCTGTTTGAAGACTCGTTCCTATTGTAGATCGAGATCATGAAGCCGAGTTGCCTCATCTCCATTTTCTGCCATTTCTGTACATTTTTGGGATGACAGGATTGTTCCATTGCATCCAGAGTGCCCATTTCAATTAGGAACACTTCTCGTTTCACTCAAAAAGGTTTCCATTTTCCCAAGATACGACCATTTCAGTTAGATCTGGAGGTATAAAGCTTGAATACGCCCTTTTAAATTTTTTTGCAGAGCATTATTTCGGTTTTATATTGTTCTTTTCTGGGTTTCTACTCTTTTAGATCTACATACGCTCTTTGTCTCGTGCCCTGTATGATCTCGAAAAATCATAAATAGATAGGAAAAGGTGCATTTTCCAGGTAAGCTAACCGAGATCTAACCCTCGTTGTCATCGAGAAGTGATATTTTTTTCTTGTGTGAAAAGCGTTTTTTTTAGCACGCTCTCCAAGGCCGCCTTCAACAAAAACAACACAAAAAACACCCCCAATCCTCTTGCTAAACAATAAGTCTCTCTTTTTGTTACTTGTTTTTGAAAAAGTTCAAGTCTCTCTTTTTGTTATTTTTTTTTTAAAGCTCATGCTCTATTCTAAAGTGTATTTCACTTCAAGTATAAACATGAATCACTATAAGAATCTTTTAGAGTTATTTATTTTTCATCCATCTTTTCTTTTATAAAGTAACTTCATTGTGAAAGTGATCCCCACTTCTTTTTATAAAAGTGGGTCACTTCATAAAGAAACTTACACCATCACGTGGTCCTTTGGTTACCGTTTATGTCGTTTTTTAAAAGGACATAACTTTCACATCCGAAGTCCATTTTCAATGCCTTCTTTTTAAAACCTCCTAATTTTTTGATATCTTTCCATACAAATCATCAGTTTAAGTTTTTAAATCCATATTATCTACATATTTAATATGTCTTCTTGAATTAATCGTTTTCTTACCAGCACCAACTACTTCCAATGGAAATCCCATATGGAGGATTTATTAAGAAGTAAAGGATTGTACCGGATTACCTTGGGAAAGGAAACATAAACTACTGATGCCGATAAGAAAGTCAAATGGGATAATGGGAATGAAAAATCATGTGGACTAATTGGAATTTCCATCTCTCCTTATTTAAGGTTCCACCTTCAAAAAATTGATAAACCTGATGAAGCTTGGGAAAATATTGAATTTGTCTTTGGTAAACACAATATTATTCAAGAAAAACAGTTAGAAAATCAAGTACTGACTTTAAGTCCAAGTGACTTTTATTGCATTGATGACTATCTATCTAAGTTTAAAACATTCATAATTTTATGTGAAGAATGTAAGACAAATATGGATGAACAATATTGCATCTATCTTATTCTTTCTAAGCTAGGTAGTGCATATTCTGTGTTTATATATACCTTTTATACCATGAAAGAGGCTCTAGGGAAAACTTATCAAAAACTCACTCTTGAGTCATTTTGTGATGCTTTGATTAGAGAGTAAGATAAGCTTGTACAACTTGGAGTGATCAACACTGCATGTACCTCCAACAAAGCCTTAGTCATCCATCAGAAAGATAAACCCAATAATCCAAAGAAGNTACCTTGTTCTTTCCCTTGCTGCCTCACATAAATGAGAGGTCCATCAGATGGATGTTAAATCTTCCTTCTTACATGGAGATTTTCAAGAAGAAATATACATGGAACAACCTCCTAGCTATGTCCAGAATGACTCTACCCTTGTTTGTCACCTTAATAAATCTCTTTATGGTCTTAAGAAAACTCCCCAAGCTTGGTATGCCAAAATGGACAACTTTCTTATTGCCACTAGATTCTCTAGATTCCATTATGATCCTAATGTCTATACCAATAAATTAGGAAGCCATCTCATAATCCTTGTCCTTTATGTTAATGACCTTATCTTTACTGGTAGTGACTCACAACTTTTAAACCATGTGAAAACCAACCTTAAGAAGAAATTTGAAATGATAGACTTAGGATTTTTTAACTATTTCCTTGGCCTCCAAGTTTTGCAAACCAATGAAGAAATTTTTCTTTCCCAATCTAAGTATGCTTGTGACCTTCTTCATCACTTTCACATGGAATATTGTAAACCAAACCCTTCTCCCTTCTAGTCTAGAGTCAAGATTTCGGCCACATGTACTTCTCCTGAAGTTGGTGCCACCTTGTACCGTCAGTTAGTTGGTAGCCTCTTATACTTGACTCATACCCATATTTATCTTTCCTTTGTTGTTGGTATTGTTGCTCGGTATATGAAAAAACCCCATGAAATCCATTGGAAGGAAGCTAAAAGGATACTTCACTATGCCTGTGGTACAGTTCAGTTTAGGATACATTACAATTCGGGGGGGGCGGGGGAGGCTCCTTTATTGGTTGGTTTCACTAATTCAGATTGGGCTGATGACCCTGATGATCAGAAGTCTACTATAGGTTATGTTTTTAGCCTTAATTAAGGACCTTTCACTTGGGCCTATAAGAAAAAATAGGCTATTGCACTTTCTTCAGCAGAAGCAGAGTACCGATCAACGATAAATGCAAGTCAAGGATCCTTATGGCTTGGAAATATTCTTCCATAGTTTGGATTCCTACAACAGCATCCGACCAACCTTTGGTGCGGCAATCAGAGTGCCATCAAGTTTTCCAAATAACCAGTTCAAAATCAACTCAGGAAACACACCGAGCTACACATGCACTTCATCAAAAATCTCATTCATGATCAAGTTATTGAAGTGCTCTTTTTCCCTACATAAGATCAAGTTGCGGAAATTTTTACAAGGTCTCTTACAGAAGAAAAGTTTTCCAAACTTCGATATATGTTAGGAGTTCATGAAGTTGTCATCAAGGTAGGATACGCTCTAATGCCTCCTTCCTTCTCCTATTATGTCACTATTGTAAATCCTTCAATCTCGTCCCAAGTTGTTCTTAAGGGGGGATGTTAGGATATTTAGACACTTACAGTTAGTTAATATCTACTTGGTCTAATGTGTCATTAGGTAAAAGTGTGCTTCTTAGTGTGTTTCTTTAGTATGCATTTGTAGTTAGGAAATCTGATGGTCACGATATGTTCCCAACATAGAGTGATCTAACGATTCATATTCTCCTTGATATTAACGACCATTGATCCGTGGATTAACACCCAATTGGTCCATGATATATATTTAAAGAGCATGGAGGGTCATTTGTTGATGATCTATTGTGAAAAAATCTCTTGTAGAATCTCTCTGCAATATTTTTCTTTTGCATTAAAAAAACTCCAAGTGGCCCCGTTGGCTGGGGCCGTGGATGTTTCCTCGTAGGGGTTTTACCACATCAAAACATCGGTGTGTTTATACTTGATATATTTTTTTGAGTGGTTACTAAAGGTGTTCGTCCTCTATTGGAATACCTATGTTGTCGAACATGGTATCAGACCCTGTTTGAAGACTCGTTCCTATTGTAGATCGAGATCATGAAGTCGAGTTGCCTCATCTCCATTTTATGCCATTTCTGTACATTTTTGGGATGACAGGATTGTTCCATTGCATCCAGAGTGCCCATTTCAATTAGGAACACTTCTCGTTTCACTCAAAAAGGCTTCCATTTTCCCAATATATGACCATTTCAGTTAGATCTGGAGGTATAAAGCTTGAATACGCCCTTTTAAACTTTTTTGCAGAGCATTATTTCGGTTTTATATTGTTCTTTTCTGGGTTTCTACTCTTTTAGATCTACATACGCTTTTTGTCTCGTGCCCTGTATGATCTCTAAAAATCATAAATAGATAGGAAAAGGTGCATTTTCCAGGTAAGCTAACCGAGATCTAACCCTCGTTGTCATCGAGAAGTTATATTTTTTTCTTGTGTGAAAAGCGTTTTTTTTAGCACGCTCTCCAAGGCCGCCTTCAACAACAACAACACAAAAAACACCCCCAATCCTCTTGCTAAACAATAAGTCTCTCTTTTTGTTACTTGTTTTTGAAAAAGTTCAAGTCTCTCTTTTTGTTATTTTTTTTTTTAAAGTTCATGCTCTATTCTAAAGTGTATTTCACTTCAAGTATAAACATGAATCACTATAAGAAGCTTTTAGAGTTATTTATTTTTCATCCATATTTTCTTTTATAAAGTAACTTCATTGTAAAAGTGATCCCCACTTCTTTTTATAAAAGTGGTTCACTTCATAAAGCAACTTACACCATCACGTGGTCCTTTGGTTACCGTTTATGTCGTTTTTTAAAAGGACATAACTTTCACATCCGAAGTCCATTTTCAATGCCTTCTTTTTAAAACCTCCTAATTTTTTGATATCTTTCCATACAAATCATCAGTTTAAGTTTTTAAATCCATATTATCTACATATTTAATATGTCTTCTTGAATTAATCGTTTTCTTACCAGCACCAACTACTTCCAATGGAAATCCCATATGGAGGATTTATTAAGAAGTAAAGGATTGTACCGGATTACCTTGGGAAAGGAAACATAAACTACTGATGCCGATAAGAAAGTCAAATGGGATAATGGGAATGAAAAATCATGTGGACTAATTGGAATTTCCATCTCTCCTTATTTAAGGTTCCACCTTCAAAAAATTGATAAACCTGATGAAGCTTGGGAAAATATTGAATTTGTCTTTGGTAAACACAATATTATTCAAGAAAAACAGTTAGAAAATCAAGTACTGACTTTAAGTCCAAGTGACTTTTATTGCATTGATGACTATCTATCTAAGTTTAAAACATTCATAATTTTATGTGAAGAATGTAAGACAAATATGGATGAACAATATTGCATCTATCTTATTCTTTCTAAGCTAGGTAGTGCATATTCTGTGTTTATATATACCTTTTATACCATGAAAGAGGCTCTAGGGAAAACTTATCAAAAACTCACTCTTGAGTCATTTTGTGATGCTTTGATTAGAGAGTAAGATAAGCTTGTACAACTTGGAGTGATCAACACTGCATGTACCTCCAACAAAGCCTTAGTCATCCATCAGAAAGATAAACCCAATAATCCAAAGAAG
>JZKD02S0280034.1:0-10174 GCA_000966675.3 Picea glauca
TCTGTCAACCCCTGAACACCCGATACACAATACCCCGCAAAGGTTCTGATCCAATGGTTCTCCTGTGGCTTGGATCCAACAGTTTGGATCTCCTCCCCTGCTCCTCAAAACTTGGCACTTCACAAAACCAAGAATTTGGTTTTCCCTCCAAAATCACGAACCCTGAATTCGCGAAATGATCCAAAGACGTGGGTTGAAACGAGATCAACGGCTCATATTGAACCATGATCAATGGTTCAAATTGATTCTTGATATTAGGGTGGTGAGTTTGTACAACTCCTAATCACCTTACATCTCCACTGGATCCTATGGTCCTCACGATTTTGTGAGCTCTCCACAGAGAATTCTAATCGCCTGATTCACTCCTCAATGGCTTCTGCCCAACGACTGAGTGTTCTCCCTCCTGAACTTAATTTCTATGCGATAGTTTCAATATCTGTCTCCCTTTGAAGACTTCAAAGGTGTTATGCCTCCTAATCTTTCACTTGCAAAATCAAGCCTCCAAAAAGAGCCTATTCTCACTCCTTACAGAAAACTTTCGAATAACCTCCAGTTATTTGAGTCTTCGACCCTGTGCACTCTTTGCAATAGTAGTCCTTCAACTTCCCCTTGGTTGATAAGTTCTAAAACTTCCACCAGCTTGCACACACCTTGCATAGCTCTGTGCTTCTCCTGCACTTCTGCTAGTACGAGAACAATGATATCTCTCCTAAGATTTCTGAGATAAAACTCAGACCCTTGTCAATGCACACCTTGCGGACGTTCGCTGCAGTCCTTGCAGGAATCCTCAGAGAGAGAAACAATTGAAACTCATTCTACTCCTCTTTCTAACTTCATACATTCAACATGAAATCATACATATGACACAACATTGATATAAATTCATAACAAAGAAACAAAACAACTGTAAACATACCATTTAACAAATGTAAACAATAAGCATCGTAACACCATGAAAATTGAGTCAAAGTTTCATATATTAACTCAAGTTCTCCTGTACATGGGTTCTTATCTACAATTCTCTTCTACAGCTCTACAACTTATCAATCCTGAATGATAATAATTTTCCTTATTACAATGATACAAGGGTGAGGGTGTCTATATCTATTTTCCCTCCTATGCTTCTAAACTGTCTAATCTATTAAATCAAATCTACCTACTTTTATTAAACAGACTTAAATTCCTATTACATTCGATGGATGAGAGAAATCACTCAATATCTATTCACAACTCCAAGATATAAATGTAAGTATGCTTCCATAGCTATTACATTAATATATGCTCATTAATTTTTCAAAACATTTCAAAATGTGCGTTGGTGCTTTTCCAGTTGTCTTCTGCCTTTATGCCTGCTTGGTTGGCTGCGTACGATGCTCCTGCATCAACTAGTTAGTAACCTTTTAAGCTTGATAAATGAACTATCACATTCTTCTGTCCATTCATACCTGACCCCCTTGCATTGCAAAGTGGTGATGGTTTTCGCTATTTTAGTGAACCCTTCCACAAATCTCTGATAATAACCTGCTAGCCCCATGAAGCTTCTTACCTCATGAGAATTTTTTGGCACTAGCCATTCCATAATGGCCTTTACCTTTTCTGGGTCCACAGAAATTCCTTTGCCATAAATGATATGACCTAAATAGTGGATTTCTTTCTGGAAGAAGGAACACTTCGACAACTTCCCATACAATTTTTTCTCTCTAAGGCAAGACAACACCACTCGCAAGTGTTCCTCATGCTCTCTTTCATTCTTGGAATAGATGAGGATATCATCTAGAAAGACTTGTACAAAGAGGTCCAAGTACTACCGGAATACACCATTCATGAGGCTCATGAATGTTGTTGGCACGTTGGTCAATATGAAAGGTAATACAACGAACGCGTAATTCCCAAACTGAGTTCGAAACGTAGTTTTAGGAATATCAACTTCCTTAATTATTAACTAGTGATACCCTAATCACAAATCAATTTTTGAGAATACCACTTCTCATTGCATCTGATAAAAGAGATCATCTATCTGTGGCATTGGGTACCTATTTTTCACTATAGCATGGTTCAATTCCCTGTAATATATACACAGTCGTAAGGAACCATCCTTCTTCTTCACAAAAATTACTGGTGCACCCCAAGGTGAGACACTAGGCCTTATTAGCCCTAAGTCGAGTAGCTCTTTCAACTGCATCTGCAACTCAAAAAGTTCTATCGCTGTCATCTAATACGGAGTCTTGGAAATTGGTTCTGCACCAGGTTTTATCTCAATAGTAAAATCAAGCTCCCTCTTAGGAGGTAACCCTGGTAACTCCTTTGGAAAAGCATCTTTAAACTCTGGCAATATTGGGTACTAATCCAAGGAGGGTCCTTTCCTTTCATTCACTGCTTCCACTACATAAAGTCGACACCCTTGCCTCATGCACTGCTTAACCTTCATAGTTGAGATAAAGTGTAGAGACACTTTCTCCTTACACCGTGGATCTCTACTAGCCTTCCTTCATCATCAACACAAAGCACCCTTTTTGTGAAACAATCTATCATAGCTTGATGTGCTTCTAACCAATCCATTCCAATGATTAGGTCATATGTCTCAAAAAAATGATGTATACCTTCAACCTGGTAGTACACACTCCCAAGTCTACTAGACAATTATCAACGCTAGGTCCTACCGCTTATTTTTCCCCCGAAGCCATATCGACTTGTTTAAAGTCATCATGCTCGTAGGCTGCCAATCCACTCTTTTCTAATGAAATTGGTGAAATGAAACTATTTGTAGCACCAGAATCAAATAAAATTTTGACATTGATATGATTTAGCGTACCTGACGATTCCACCATTGTGGATTGATGTTTGGCCTGGCGATTATTAACTGCTACATAAATCTGGTGGCTTCCACTTGCTCTTCCCATCGAGGCCTTTCCTTCTCTATGCATAAATCCTTCTCGCAACTCTAGGAAGTCATGCTGGTAATGGGGTCCTCCACACCCCCAACACGTAACACAAGATGGAACCTACACACTGCTTTGTGACAGTCTCTGAAATGTGCTCCTTCCCCTAGAACCCCTGCCCCTACTAGTTTCTCCCTGAGATGGTTGTGAACCTGCTTGCGTAGTTTGTGATGAGAGAGATGCTGCACTTGATTCCTTTGAAATACCTGTAGACACTGTCCTTGGTGCGACTCTATTACCATAAGGAGGTGGCCTAGAGCTCCCTCCCCTGGAGAATTTCCTAGGGGCCTTCCTCATGAATCCAAGATGATGTGGAAAGGTTGATCGCATACCTCCCTTTAAGCTCATGCGTTCCTCAACATAATGTGCATTTTCAACTGCTTCTACTACTGAAGACGATTTCCACATCCATACCATGTCCCTTATCTTAGGGTTTATCCCATAGACAAAGCAGTCTACTTGTCGTTGATCATTATCCATGTAAAAAACATATTTTACCAATTCCATGAACCTGATCTCTTACTCTTCCACGGTCTTGTTTCCCTATACTAGAGCATGAAATGCTCCCACCTGTTGTTCCTTGTAGTAAGTTGGTAGATATTTTCTTCAGAACCTTTCCTCAAAAAGTTCCCAAGAGACAGTGTCTAGGGTAAGGTGCAACTG
This sequence comes from Picea glauca, assembly GCA_000966675.3. Classification (NCBI taxonomy): domain Eukaryota; kingdom Viridiplantae; phylum Streptophyta; class Pinopsida; order Pinales; family Pinaceae; genus Picea; species Picea glauca. The sequence goes on from JZKD02S0280034.1 coordinate 3,603, forward strand.
CCTCTCCAGGTTGACCCACCAATTCAAGGCACTATCTCTTAACTAAAAATTCGCTATCTTCATCTTTGATGTGGAATCATAGTCTCTTAAGGCAAAACATCTTGTCATTCCTTCCAACCATGCCTCTGCGCGTTCACTGGCATGACCCTCAACAAACTCTGGAAGTTTGATCTTTTGAAATTATCTAGTGATGTCTTCGGGTGGAGGCCCTTCCCCTAAATCCCTTGACACTTCTGGATTACCCATTCCAGATGGTGTGGGATCCACTTCGATCCCTGACACTTGTGGATTACCCATTCCAGATGGTGGGGGCTCCACTTCGATCCCTGCTAGCTGATGCCCCTTTAAAGTCTCATTTATGGCCTCTAAAGAGCGCAGAATGAGGTCTAATTTAGGCGATGGTGATGGCAGTGTTNCCCTAAGTCGAGTAGCTCTTTCAACTGCATCTGCAACTCAAAAAGTTCTATCGCTGTCATCTAATACGGAGTCTTGGAAATTGGTTCTGCACCAGGTTTTATCTCAATAGTAAAATCAAGCTCCCTCTTAGGAGGTAACCCTGGTAACTCCTTTGGAAAAGCATCTTTAAACTCTGGCAATATTGGGTACTAATCCAAGGAGGGTCCTTTCCTTTCATTCACTGCTTCCACTACATAAAGTCGACACCCTTGCCTCATGCACTGCTTAACCTTCATAGTTGAGATAAAGTGTAGAGACACTTTCTCCTTACACTGTGGATCTCTACTGGCCTTCCTTCATCATCAACACAAAGCACCCTTTTTGTGAAACAATCTATCATAGCTTGATGTGATTCTAACCAATCCATTCCAATGATTAGGTCATATGTCTCAAAAAAATGATGTATACCTTCAACCTGGTAGTACACACTCCCAAGTATACTAGACAATTATCAACGCTAGGTCCTACCGCTTATTTTTCCCCCGAAGCCATATCGACTTGTTTAAAGTCATCGTGCTCATAGGCTGCCAACCCACTCTTTTCTAATGAAATTGGTGAAATGAAACTATTTGTAGCACCAGAATCAAATTAAATTTTGACATTGATATGATTTAGCGTACCTGACGATTCCACCATTGTGGATTGATGTTTGGCCTGTCAATTATTAACTGCTACATAAATCCGGTGGCTTCCACTTGCTCTTCCCATCGGGGCCTTTCCTTCTCTATGCATAAATCCTTCTCGCAACTCTAGGAAGTCATGCTGGTAATGGGGTCCTCCACACCCCCAACACGTAACACAAGATGGAACCTACACACTGCTCTGTGACGGTCTCTGAAATGTGCTCCTTCCCCTAGAACCCCTGCCCCTACTAGTTGCTCCCTGAGATGGTTGTGAACCTGCTTGCGTCGTTTGTGATGAGCGATATGCTACACTTGATTCCATTGAAATACCTGTAGACACTGTCCTTGGTGCGACTCTATTACCATAAGGAGGTGGCCTAGAGCTCCCTCCCCTGGAGAATTTCCTAGGGGCCTTCCTCATGAATCCAGGATGATGTGGAAAGGTTGATCGCATACCTCCCTTTAAGCTCATGTGTTCCTCAACATAATGTGCATTTTCAACTGCTTCTACTACTGAAGACGATTTCCACATCCATACCATGTCCCTTATCTTAGGGTTTAGCCCATAGACAAAGCAGTCTACTTGTCGTTGATCATTATCCATGTAAAAAAAATATTTTACCAATTCCATGAACCTGATCTCTTACTCTTCCACGGTCTTGTTTCCCTATACTAGAGCATGAAATGCTCCCACCTGTTGTTCCTTGTAGTAAGTTGGTAGATATTTTCTTCAGAACCTTTCCTCAAAAAGTTCCCAAGAGACAGTGTCTAGGGTAAGGTGCAACTGCCTCTCCAGGTTGACCCACCAATTCAAGGCACTATCTCTTAACTAAAAATTCGCTATCTTCACCTTTGATGTGGAATCATAGTCTCTTAAGGCAAAACATCTTGTCATTCCTTCCAACCATGCCTCTGCGCGTTCACTGGCATGACCCTCAACAAAATCTGGAAGTTTGATCTTTTGAAATTATCTAGTGATGTCTTCGGGTGGAGGCCCTTCCCCTAAATCCCTTGACACTTCTGGATTACCCATTCAAGATGGTGGGGGCTCCACTTCGATCCCTGCTAGCTGATGCCCCTTTAAAGTCTCATTTATGGCCTCTAAAGAGCGCAGAATGAGGTCTAATTTAGGCGATGGTGATGGCAGTGTTGGCGGTCCCTGCGATAATGACCCTCTACCTCAATTTCATCAAGTCCTAACCATCCTGTATAATTGAATCTGCATCAACCAAAAGTTTGTCAGGGAGAGTCTAGGGTAGTTCATATTTGTGCAACTTAAACTTGAAAATAGGGTTAGGCATAAGCTTTTTTTTACTTGTCTGTAAATAGATGTTACTCTCTTTAGGGGAAGTGGCTAGGTCAGTGTTAAAGCTTCTAAGCTCAATGTCTTTGCCTAAGAAAATTACTGACTCTCTCGCCTCGTAGCTACGTTAGCACTGTACCATACTCACCAAAGTGCATCAGATCCCTTATGTAGTGCTTTTTATTATACCTCCTATTCTACCCTAACTTTTCCCCACAACATGTATCAAACTCCTGCTACTCTACAAGGACTTTTAACCTTTATAAATTATAAAATTACACTATTACATTCATTAATCATAGGGATATATATATATATATGATTAATAACATAAGTTTCAAACCCATTATTAACATTAAAATGTTATAATGTTAATATGTTGTGCACATTATGCTCCCTTGTGGGCTTGGTGCTTGGCTTTGGCTTGGTGTTGGGATTTGACATTGATAATGTATTATGTGGAAGGTGCTTGGCTCGATGGCGATGGACATGGAACTCAATGCTTGGTTAACTTGGAAAATTGGAGATTATACTTTGGGATAATACTTTATTACTATTAATAATTTATTTATTTATATATATAAATTTATTTTATTTTATTTGTTAAATAATTAAGATTTTAAACCTAATTTAAAAGAAATAATAATAATAAGAAAAATTAAATACAAATAAGAAAAAAAAATTAAAATAATTAAAATTGTACAATTGAAGTCGAGCAACATGGGTGCATGAGGCCCACGTGCCCACCTCCCTCATTTCCCACCTGCCCAAGCCAAATTAAAATAAATAATAGTAATAATAATAATAATAATAAAATTACACAAACCCTAATCGGACCCAACCCTCAAATTTACTCTTGCATCCACCGGTGGTATCTTTCTCATGGTTCCTCCTTCACGGTTCAATGCTAGTCATACATAGTGGTTCCTCCTTCATTGTGCATTCTAGACCTTCGGGCTTCCTCGTGGATCCTCTTTGGTGGCTTGGCACTTGTCTCTATGCAACAGTCGACAATCACCAACACAAGGGAAAAGGTAAGATCCCACAGACCCATTTGCTCTGCACTACACCTCGCATTGATTCTTACAGTCGGGGATTTTGGCATGTTGGTAAAAGGGCTCTCTTGAAGGTGCTTGGGCTTGGCCATAAGGAAAATAGGTTTCCTCCTCGCGGCAGCCAGGTGCATAGGGTATGAAGCTTGGCGCCCAGCTTTGGTTTTGATGACTTTATATGTGTGTGGCGTGTGGATTTGGATTGTGGCTTGACTAGCCAACCTTCAAAGTTTTATTTCATTTCCACTTGTTCCCATTCTTCCCTTGTAGCTACTGCGTGTGAGTTTTTTTTGTTTTTTTGTTTTTGTTTTGCAGGTTCGTGGGGAAACAACCTTGAGGGCATGACCCTAGCTGCTAGACTGACCTACCCCTTTTCGGTACCTCTTCATCAATGCCCTGACTCATATCATCAATTCATGGAATAAATCAGCTTGGTGGAGGGTGAGGGTTTGAAGGCATCTTACAGTTTCGTGTATTGTTTCAAAAGAGAAAGGTTCGAATCCCATCTGTGAGTTGCCAATTTTCTTTTAAATTTTCGGGTTTGTCTATGTGCGAGGGAAGAAAGGAAAGGGTTGGTTGCATGGCCTCATTTCTCTTTTTTATTATTGTTACAGGTTAATGTGCACTCTCTCGTCATCTCATAACCAACCCTCTAGTGGGATCACAACCATGGGCATCATGGTAGGCGCCTAGGGTTTACAAAGTTTTCTTATATAAACATACATAAAAAATACATTAATAATTATATATAGATTGTTTCTATTTTCGAGTGTTGAAAACACATTTCACACAATAATGATAAGCATATTTTAATCTGGTAGATATCTAATGCTTCTTTTATGATGTTTTTTTTTTTTCCTTTGCAGGTGAAAGTTGTTACAAGTAAATAGGTGGTTTAGTGGTTGAAACCAGATATGGGAGGATGAAACAACTCTAGGACTCCTCCCTGCTACATCTTAAGCTATTTCATAATTCTTATTAGTGTTTCAAGGTTTTTCAAGGGTTGATTAGTGGAAATTTCAGGGTTTTCTGGTTTTTTTCAAGTTTATTTCAAGGGTTTCTCAAGGTTATTTTCATTCATTTTTTTTTGAACTGTTTCTAGTCCTAGGGTGGCTTTGTTTTTAGGTTGTTTTCAAATTAGATGACAGAACTACAGAATATTTTTCCATGTAGTAGGGAACTCGGTTTTAATCTAGAAAATAAATTTCTGGGTTTTTCTCCAGTTTAAGAAAATCCCTATTTTCTGCTTATTTAAACAGTGGTATATATATATATACACACATTTATTTTTTATTTATTTTTTTCAAGGAAAAAAAAAATTCAGTTGTAGGTAGGCCCTTAAGGCTCCAATGTTTCCAACTGAAGCTCTGATACCATGCATAAGGTCTCTTCCAATAGAGCCTTATAAAGCAGAAGTTAAAATAGAGAAATGTTATCCTAACTTTTTAACCATTCATTATTCAGCATAGTAAACCACATATTCAACATCATAATAAACCACATATTCAACATATTCAGCAGCATGATAATAAACCACATAACACATCATAATAATAAAATTACATACCTCTAACTGATGTTATTGCTGTTCTCCAACTCTGCTTGATGCTTTGCCCAAAACTAACTAACCTCCCAGCCAGCTAGGAACAAAGCCATTCTAGCTCCCTAGCTCCAGGATTTTGTAATGATTCCTGGCCCTGAGCCCAAACTCCCAGCAACAGGTGCCCCCTATCTCAGTCCTACAAACTCCAACAAGTTCCTCGAGCAAAAACCAGTACCTTCCTCCAATAAGCTACTCCAGCCCCAAACCAACAATACAGTCCTCTCCTCTCAAAATGATGCTCTCCCCCCAAAAAAAAATCCAAAAGTTCCCTTCTCGATTGTTTTCCCCCTCTCTTATCCTCCTTTTCCCCTCTCTCTTTCATCGCCTTCTTCCTTTCATTAAGACTCACCCACCTTATCCCTCCATTCAATGCCAACCACCTTATCCCCTTTCTCTTTAATGGTTCCATCATTTGATACATTAAGTCTCCATTTAATAAATTAAAATTTATTAAACTCAAATTCGTTAACCAAATATTTAATCATGAAATTAATTAATTAATTATTTAACTAACTAATATACATTAAACAATTATTTAAATCATGACAACTAATTAATTACTTAGGGTTGTTATAGTTATGACAAGCATTAGAAAATGCCACTAGGTGTTCATTTGTACTGACAACATGTTATTCCCCAAAATCTTAGACAAATGCTCCTTAAACTTTGGAAGTGGGCAAGTAGTAGGTGCTAGGTTAAGAGTTGAGGGCACATGCCATAGTGTGGTTGTGGCATCTTCTTCGAACTAAAAAATCCCATACTTTTTAATGACTTTTGTGGGGTTTGTAGTATATTGGACATGGATATGGTGGCTATATAAGCCACCAATCACTGATGTTGATGAAGATTGAGAATATGAAGCACTTCCAGTGCCACTAGAGCCACCACTATATGCCATATTTTGGAGGATAGATGAGGGAAAGATAGACGAACTGGATGAATCAGATAAAGTTCTCCTTAAAGAACTTTGTTGGGCAGATAACACAATGTTTCTTCTTCCTATTTCAGCAATAGGATTGATTTCAGGTGACAAGCCTCTTCTTCTTCTAGAAGCATGAGAATATAAGGACATGAAAGAAAGGCCAAAACTTGAAGAAACAAAGGGTTACTGATGATTTCTAGGCTGTCTATGTCTAGCCTCCAATCGTTCTTGACCAATAATATCTCACTCAATTGTTGCCCAAGAATGGTTAAGTTTAGCACAGATATTGGTAGTGTCTAGAATGTTGTTAAACAAGTTCAAAGCAATGTTGGTATGGTTTTGAAGATCGGGCTCAATATTGGGATGCCTTACAACATGGACAATCATTAATAACAAAACATTCAAAGAATCAATTTCAAAAAAAGAAAGATGTATCGATGAAAAACAAGTATAAAAAATTAACCAGAGAGATATCGAAGATCTCCCTAGTATGGTCGCCAAATAAATGTTGAGGAAAATATATGAATTGATATTACCTAAGAATTTTCATACTTTACTTGGCTAAAAACAAGTTGTTGACGGGCGAAACAGTCCATCCGTCAACTGGAAGAGT
>JZKD02S0280056.1:0-10104 GCA_000966675.3 Picea glauca
TTCAACAACATTCACGACACTCTATATCCAACTTGCGACACTTGCGACAAGTTTTAAGGGAGTTGCGACACTTGCAACAAGTGAGAGGCAATATGCGACACTTATCCAGTTGAGTTATTTTGATGTGTAACAGAGGCTACAACCCCCTAGTTTATAGGCTCTAACCTAAAGGAAGCTACAAGTCCCTTTCCTTGTCCCTTCCTTTATCCCTTGAATATAAATGATAGACTTAACCTGTCACTACTACTTTCACTGATACCAATACATAATCATCATCAAAGATTATACAACCACATAAAATTATGCCAAGATCTCCAAGAATATCCCCCATATCATGTGCTCTAAATCACCATGATATGAATAAAAATATGTGCCAAATAAATGCCTCAAACATGTACCAAGACCTCAAAGATATAACCTTCAAAACATACATAAAGGAATACCTTTAATCATGAGGAACAACCCGGTGCATGGGATATCATATATCTACACCTTCTTGAACTTTAGCACAGATACATGATTCACCCACTATCATCTTGTGGACACTCGCGCTTTGCTCCAATACAACTTGAGTATACCCTATATGTGATTCGTCCATCTGAAACCCACATATATACATGCTTCATCCTTCTGAAAACCATGTATAACCTCAGAAAACTAGTACAGTCACCTTCATGCATTTCTCTCTCCTCAACCTCATTTCTTCTAGGCCAAATTCACCACCTTGCAAACTTTTCCTATTCCGAGATCACCAATCCTCCTAGAACAGGTGCAGACCCACTCATGCTAGCTCCATTCCACAAACACACACTTTCTTGATAATAAAATGAGATGTTCTTGATGTGTATTTATACTTTTCCAAGTACCTCCTTTACTTGACCTTAGGACCGACCTATAACTTCTTGTTGCAACTATTTTTCCCCTTTTCCTAATTTTGAGGCTGACTTAGAACTTCTTGTTACAATCTTAGATCCAGGGATTCTTGACCATACCTTGGGGATTCATGTTTAAGAGGGCATAACTTCTCAACCGTGAGGAATCACATGGTTTACGACCTACCATTGCAAAGTACTTGACGAGGAATAGCAATCCAATGAGGTTTTTCATTCATTTGTCATGTCCTTCACACTCGTTTTCTTCAATAAACTTCGGGCTTCATGACCACACTTTCGAGGCTTCTTAACCAATTAACCATATTTCCAAGGCTTCCTGTAGACTTATTCAAATCATCTTCCCATGAGGTCCATGCTTAAAGCTACGCCATAAGGGGACCACTTTGGAGACTTATTCAAATACACCCATAACTTCTAGAGACTTCTAGGCTTATTCTAGGGTTGAGATTAATGACAACCAATTTTCCAACAACATAGACTCGTTTATTTAATTTCCCATGCAAGTCCATGTTGTAGCCAATATGTATTGTAGCAATTCCACACATAGACATACATTGCTTATCTTGTAGGTTGATTATTTGAGCATAGTGTTTATCTTAGTTTACATAAAAAAAAATCTTACTAAGAATATATGTGTCGAGGATACTTTGAATACCTAATAAAATATGCAATTGTTGAGCTAGTGTAATGTTCCCATAGGTATTGAATATATATAGTGAATCCAGTGGCATTGACCAAGTTGTAAATATTTTGTTAGTTGACATCATCTATAGAGGCTGTTTGTAGCCATTCATGTATAGAGAATTTTATTGGCATCTCATATCCAACAAAAAAAACCATCTTCTCATACCTCAAGGGTAGGAGTAGGATTTGAAGAAGAGAAATATAGCCCTTTTGTGTATACTTGCATGGTGATCAACAATAGAGAATTTAAATCTCAGAGTCCTGACTACTATTTCTTTGTTAGTTGGTTGTTTCATGTGCATGTTAAACTAGAAAACAATGGGAAATTGGTTGGCATATTGCATCTTTGCATGCTTGTAGAAGAACATGGAGTGGAGAACTTTGCACTTAGATTGCATCGAAAACATACAACCAATTATCTTATATCCACTAAGATCCATGTCGGTGAATCAAAGATACATAGTGGATTGGCTCTTATTGGGCACTCATTCAAACCTATACATACCAATATAATTTTTTTGAACTAGCCTACAGGTAAATTCATGAAGGTGGGTAACACTTTCGTGAGAATCAGAGCTCCAAAATTCTAAAAGACCTTTTTTCGGCCGAAAGTTCTATTTTTTCGTCCAAAATACGTTTCGACTGAACCTTTGAACATCAAATCGAATGGTACCATGATGACACCCTCGATTTTCATGTACAATTTTAGCCGGACGAATGTTTTTCATCCGGTAACAGCTTTTCGGCCGAAAGATATTCCGACCGAAAAGTTCTTTCGAATGAAAGAATGTTTCAGCCGAAATATATTTTCAGCCAAAATAACTATTCGACCGAAAGGACCTTTCAGCCGAAAAGTTATTTCGGATGAAAAAAGGTTTATATATTACCCGCACATCGCGACTGTTACAATTTTTCTTAGTTCTTAGCGATAGTTGATAGTGTGATTGTATGTGTTAGTGTTAGTGTTAGTGTGAGTTTTAGTGTGAGTGTTAGTTGATTCTGTTGGCCATATGTGGGCAGGTGGTCGGGTGGGCCAGTCTTGGAGCTACATAGATGTGGGCGGGTCTTGGAGTTGCGGGCAAATTTTGAGTTGCCTCTTTTCATTCTCTTTCCTTTCCTTGTTTTACGTCCTGTAATTAGATGCCTATTTTTTTTTCTAGCAGTCCCTTAATACGAATAGATATGGTCGATAAGACTTGTTTCCAGAATTTGTTACTGAGCAAGGAAACAAAATAATATGTCTTAGGATGTATAAATTCCTTACCCATATTTTTAACCAAAATATTTAATATTTGAACAAACCTTCATTGGTCAGAGTGGTTTTAAAATAAAGAGACAACATGTAAGGCTTTTACAGAGAATTTGCTTTTATGATGACATGTATATATTACCAAGGATGTTGTAGGGCACTTGACGCCATGCTTTGTTCTTTTATATAATTGTTTTCTTGTTTAAATGTGTGTTACACACTCGAATCTACCCTTCATCCTTTCCTATCTTCTTAAGATTACTACTATTTATTCTTTGACCTCCACTTGATCTCTTCAATTTTTCTTATTCTCTTCTATACCATTCCTCTATATGTATTACATAAATGCATGCAATATCGTTGACCTTTATACCCTTTCTCTTCAATTCTATAATTCTTTTTTTTTTACCTATTCTCTCTACATATTTACATATATGAATATATGAATGTTAACCTATTCTACAATGTTAACCTATGAACATATTTACCTAACAATATTATTATTTCAAACTTGGAACTATTACTGTCAGTTGGTTCAGGCGCCTTTAAGTAACTTGAGGTCTGGCAGTGTTCGAAGTCTATTTAGTTAAATCTTTCAATTGACATATTTTTTTGTGTTACTAACATAGAGTTGTCAGAAATGTTTTAGGCTTCTCAAACATGTAAAAAACTGAAGCAGTAGAAGGAATTTCGGAAAAGTAAACCCCAAACTTCATAATTTTTTTTTTTGATTTTGGCCTTCAAAAAAATTACACAGTACTCAAACAAATGCGTGCAACTCAGGAATCAAAATATCTTGTCAGTTGCGAGTTCAATATCATTTCTCATAGTAAAATTGATCATGAACACAATCTAATAAGCCCAATGATTCTTTGGATCTATACTGTATTTTGGCTTTTTGGAATGAAATTTGTGCTCATCTTTCTTTGCGTAAATGATATTGCTGATCCTCTATTTTTAATTTTGGTTTCATATACTTCCACTTGGCACACAGTATGATGTTGATAACTGCTATCTCGATCAATCTGCATTGAAAATGTTGAGTAATTAGTAATAATTTAACTAGATTGGACTACGAACATAGAATCACAATCAATATAATTTGTTCATTATGCTCTATGCAAATATGCCCAACGTTCATTATGCTCTATGGAAATTTTCCTAATCACAAACAATTTTCATTATGCTCTATGCAAATCTGCTTGATTGGACTACGAACATAGTGTTCCAAGAGCGAAGAGCGATGGACATAGAGTTGTCAAAAATGTTTTAGGCTTCTCAAACATGTATTAAAAATAAGGTGACTTTCGTGGGACATTTTCATATGATGACATTTATAGAGTATTTTAACTTATTTAAAAAAAACATCTAAATTAATTTTTATTCACAAATGGTTGATGTAATTGTAGGTAGTGATTTTGAAATCTTTTGTTTGGACAAAAACTAGATTAATATTTCGGTGTATTATATATATATATATATATATATATCTTTATGTATTATAATTTTTTTATATATTATAATTTTCTTCTGTGTATTATAAATTTTTTGACAGTTTGATAGTTAAATTGTTTGTCATTAATTTGCTATCAAAAACAGTAAAAGAAATTAAGAAACCATTAAAATTCTTTGTTAAAGGTTTGAAAACAGACATCAAAGTTGTGGAAACTCTCAAATTTAACTGGCTATTCCAATTTGAAATTCCATCTCTGATCTATAGAGAAAAATAAAAATATAAATAAATTTGAAATTCGTAACTGTGATATAAAGAGAACAACAAAAATATAAATAAATGAAGATAGAAAATAATGTCTTTTATCCAAATTTGAAATTCCAACCTTGATCTCCTGATCTATAGAGAACACCAAAAATATAAATAAATGTACGTAGTAAATAATGTCTTTAGCCAAAATTGTGTCAGATTCCTAAATTGATATGATTTGATTTGTAAGTGTTAATTTATATGAGAGAGAAAGGATAGCATCTAGCCTGCTGACATTAATGTTTCTCTTTAGCTCACATATAATATAATTGCGCTCACAAGTATTTGGTCGTCCTGCAAGAATCTTGCATGTTTAGGGTTTTGTCTCATTCATCACTTGATAGAAAAACTATATCTCTAACAAACCTAACTCTGCAAGCTAAAGGTTTTCCCTTTGTCAATATATTTACCAGTGAAATAATAATTTTTTTTTTAATATAAGCATATGCATTTCTAATCTTAGTTGTATCTTCAATGTGAAACCTGCTTCAATCCTTTAACAATCAGTATCTCAGATTTTCAGAAATAACAAATAACAATATTTCCCCATATTTTTCTATTAAGTTAGGATGCTTGTGAATCTTTATGAACCAATGTACCTCAATTGGCCTATGGTATTGTATTTCTCATAACATGCACTGTCTTTATGTGTATAAATGAATTCATTGAATGACGTTCCTTATTATTTAATAAATTTTTTATTCAATATCTAAAATGTTATTAAGATCTATTTAGCTATTCTTTGATAAATGTTCTTGCTGTGTGCTTCCATGCTACTGTATCAGTATGATCAAATCGACATAATTAGGGGCATCTTTGTAAAACATCAGTGTTATACATATTTCTGTCTTCGGATGTGCATTTGATGAAAATTTCTTTCTTTTGATGGAAATCTAATGGAGACAATCAGACTTATGAATCGTGACTATTATACTTGCATAAATGTAAATCATGACTGTTATACTTGCATAAATGCAAATCGTGATTGTTATACTTGCATACATATATATGTCCATTAGCTCACATATAATATATATGTGAGCTAGATCACATATAATATATATTTGAGATAGCTCACATATAATATATGTGAGGCCCTATCCATGTAGAGGGACATGCCTGAACTCGGGCATGTCCCTCTACATGGACAGGGCCATATTCATCCTTGTCCCTTAGCTTAGTAAATACTATGTGTTACACTATGACTATTACAAACTAATACATGGTTACAATAAATGTATATACATATTAATGGTAATCATTCTAATCAGTTGCTTGTTTATCTGATGGTTACGATCATACCTGTTATATTGAGTTCATGTTAGTAAGGGCTATGTTCTCTTGTTCAACTAAACCAACCGCTTACTTATGATATGCTTAAGCTTCAAATTTTATGTCCTTATTGAAACTCATAGCTATTTGTGCTTTATCTGAATAAGTTGTACACACCATATACATAGTTTCTCTAATAAAGGCAATATAACTTAAATCAATACTAATACTGCTAATAATCAAAGCACATTCAGATATAGTAATAACAAATTGATCTCAACTAATATGAAACACACCATGTATAACTCTATGCTCTCTTGTAATTCAAAGTACGAGTTGTAGTGTGACTTATAATTTTATGTTAGTATTACTGCCATTGACCTTTTTTTCTAGTGAGCACAGTAACATATAGCACATAATAGGAGTCAATTTAGCAGGTATAGGTGATATGCATGAACTAATCCCATTACATCTAACATGAACATACTGCTTATATGGTATAGATACTAGTAATACTAGACCTGAGGAGTTGTCTGAGATTTTCTAGTGAATATGGTAACATATAAACAAGGGGAATCGATATGTGTACTTTTATACAAGGTGGTAGATATAATAGCCGTGGTGTTCCATGAATATCATACAGACTCAGACTCTACACTCTTAACTATATTGTAATATTCACATAGCTCATATGGGTAAGATATGAAGTTGATTCCATTGCTTTCGGTCTCTCTTAATCAGACTAAGTAAAACATCTTATAATACGCGTTATTACTAATATATCATGACATATACTATATCTAAGATGGGAATCACTCCTACTTATAGTGTACATACTAGTGAACATACAATTATCATAGACTACCTGAATCATAAAAACATTACCATTAGTTAATACAAGGTATAGAGATATGAGCTTTGTTGTGACAAGGAGATCAATAAGGATTAGAGATATGAGCTCTGTTTTGACAAGGGTGAATCTTGTTTCCATAACTATTACCATTGAATAGTATTAACTATGCATAATACTAGTATTCCTTAAAGGGTAATACTAGTATGCATAATACTAGTATTCCTTAAAGGGTAATACTAGTATGCATAATACTAGTATTACTTCTATATTCTAGTGAACACAATAACATATAACACATAATAGGAGTCAATTTGGCAGGTATATGTGATAGACATGAACTAATCCCATTACAACTAACATGCACATACTGCTTATATGGTATAGATACTAGTAATACCAGACCCGATGAGTTGTCTGAGATTTAACGGTGAATATGGTATCATATGAACAAGGGGAATCAATATGCATACTCTAATACATGGTGGTAGAGACAATAGCCATAGTGTTCCATGAAGATCATACAGATATTAGTGGCCTATACCTTAGACTCAAACTCTACACTCTTAACTATATTGTAATATTTACATAGCTCATACGGGTAAGATATGAAGCTGATTCCATTGATTTAGCTCTCTCTTAATAAGAGTAAGTAAAACCAATCTATATTGGATAAGAGTATACCCTTTGTAAGAACCTTGTTAATGATGCTACTAGTATAGTTATAGTGTTTCTTATAGTAATAGTTCTATTTACACTATTCAATATGAGTAAAGTATAAGGAATACCATAATATATGATAGTTATAACATGTGGAATTGATATAGAAGAGTACTGGTCACTATGCTCATATAACTAGGATTGATAGTAATACAGTGTGACCATGACTGTGCTTATATTACGTAAATATGATAGGTCTCTACTTATCTTAGCTTATGAGCTTTAACTATCCTATGCCTCATATGATTCCATTGTAATTCCCCAAATCATTTGTATTATTTGGAGCTAAGTTGGGCATCGCTCCTAGCTATAGTGTACATACTAGTGAATATATCTTAATCATAGACCACCTGAATAATAGAAGCATTGCCATTAGTTAATACATATCCATATTACATATATAGGCAATGGTATACATCTTATAATATGCGTTATTACTAATATATCATGACATATACTGTATCTAAGTTGGGCATCACTCCTAGTTATAATGTACATACTAGTGAACATACAATAATCATAGACTACCTGAATCATAGAAGCATTACCATTAGTTAATACACATCCATTTTACATATATAGGAAATGGTATACATCTTATCATATGTGTTATTACTAACATATCATGACATATACCATATCTAAACTTTTAGTAATAGATGTGATTACAATACCATCTTTAAGTTGAATTACAATTCCATGTATTCTCCCTATAAGTGTAAGTTTCCCATTAATTGCAGCATAATGATTAGTGTATTAGCTAGTCTAACAAACTCAATATCATGGAAACAATAGGGATAAAGTAAGTGTACAAAAACATGAATCAAACTTGTTGTAATCATACCAGCTAACTGTATAGGGTTGAACATGATGAAGTAATGAACTAATATGACATGAGACCACAACAAACCCTCTATGAGACCTCATACATTAGCTTTGGTGATCTATTACCCTTTGTATTTACACTAATATGGCACATATACTAGTTTCAGATTGCATGGTATTCTCTCTGCCTTATCTATGGTATGAGCATACCATAGATATGGGAATATAAGGAAATGAATATTGCAGATATGAGGCAAATCAAAGAGATCAACAAGGATTAGAGATATGAGCTCTGTTGTGACAAGGGTGAATGTTGTTTCCATAACTATTACCATTGAATAATATTAACTATGCATGATACTAGTATTCCTTAAAGGGTAATACTAGTTTTAACTATGCATAATACTAGTATTCCTTAAAGAAACAAACAACTTCTTAAATATCTGGGAGAGTTTCTGGTTAACTCCAACTGCCTTACCTTGATGAAAGACAAGTTCCTACCCAACCCCCCACATTCCTCATGAAGGTCATATCTTGGAATATCAAAGGCATTAATGGTAAAACCGAGCTTAGTCTACAACTAGAGAAGCCAAGGCTATCCAATAGGGCCTTTCAGATTTCATGGACTCGTCAAGTATCACTACCAATATCTCAAATCTCAGTTTTTTCTTTCACACTACCTCTGTTGTACAAGATCACATCTATAGTATCCTTGGATTACAAAGGAGATCTCTTCAATCAAAATATATCGGTTCCTTCTCATTGAAAACAGACGATGAAATTCATCATGGGAGGACCTTCTCTCCTGAATGAACAAGAAATTGTTTAATTGGTCCTTCATAATTCTCAATGCATCATTACAACTGGTCATTCTCAAGTATATCTTTCAATCCATGCCTCTTTACTTGTTTTCATCCATAGATTCTCTCAAAGAAATCCTGAAAGTTGTCTGAAACCTCCAAAGATCCTTTCTGTGGGGTGGAACTTGCAAAGAAAAGAAATGGGATTTAGTCACTTGGACAATCTCAGTCTCCCTAACGTCAAACGAGGACTCATTCTCAAAGAGGCAGATGTCCCCAACTCATTTTGTGGAGATAAAACATGGTGGCATTGACTGACATCAAATAATACTCTATGGACCCTCCTTTAGCGCAAGAAGTACTACCCTCTCATAGAGCCTCATGACCTGATCATACTTTCAGGAAATATTTCAAGCTCCTTAATATGGAACAATGTCTGGAAAAAGAAAGATATTGGCCACATTCATTGTTTTGGGAAGTCAAGGATGGAACCAATGCTTTATTTTGGGATGAAACATGGAAGAAACTTCCTCTTTCCACCACAATATGGAAATTCTTTCGAATGGACATGAGTATACTTTTCAACTTCTTCTTGTATTTGGCCCCGACCATGGCTTTATACTGCATATTAGCTAGAAAATGTTTGATTGGATGCAAACCCAAGTAATTTGGCACTGTATCATGAAGTAATGATGTCATCAATTTAAAATTTAATTAGATGGCACATTTATTCCATCCAACCAAACATGGAATAAAGTTAATCACTAATTTTCATGGACTATGCTCCATACCCATTGGATGTATGAAATCTGATTGCCCATATAGAAAACCACTACTCCATTACCAAACTTTGACCTATGTACTCTTCATATATTATGTGTTTCCATCAAAGTAAGTGCTTATCATGTTGTGACTTTGCTTTGCCACTTGTACGTTTGGAGCATTTCATCAACTTTATGTCCTAATATGTGCTCGTCTAAATATTGTTTCCATTTTTGGTGGATTTACCAAGGTTATTTGTGCTAATAGTAAGAAACCAAAATATATTT
>JZKD02S0280089.1:9698-20378 GCA_000966675.3 Picea glauca
ATTGGGGTGACTGGATCTTTGTAGATTATACTGTAGCCTTTCTACAAAGTCCTCCAAATTTTCATCCTCTTTCTGCATCATCTTAAATATCTCCTCCCTCTTTTCTCTTGTTTGGAAATAGTCTTGGTATTTATTCAGGAATTTCTGTTTCATTTGGTCCCATTTTGTGATTACATGGCCTCCAAGACTCATGAACCATCTTAGTGCATTTCCTTTTAATGTTGTTGGAAATGTCTTTAACTTTTGAGCATTGGAAATGTAATCATAACTTCTGCATAATATGTCAAACTCAAAAATGAATTCATCAGGATCTTCTGAAGACAAACCATGAAAATTAGGTAGTTCTGAGAGTGGAATGTTCTTCATGGGGGCTACCCCTCTAGGAAGATCACCAATAGGAAATACTAATGTAGAGAAAGAGTCTTCATCATTTACCTCTCCTTCAGGACCTACCTGTTCTTCGTGATGCAATTCTTCATTGTACTCATCCATGTTTTCTTTTGTCTGCTCCCCTGTTGCGCTTGCTTTGTCCTCAATTTTTCCTGCTGGTTTCTGGACTGACTTAGGACTCCAAACTTCTTTCCCTGTTTCAAAATTTTCTTGAAAGGAAGGCTGGGATTTTTGTTTCTGAAGGTTTGGTCGTTGAGCAACAGATTCAGACTTTGATATAATCTCGTCATTGTAATTCTTTCTTCCTCCTCTTCCTCTTCCCTTGCCACCTGTAGGGTTAGTATCTCTGGGGTCTCCGCATCCTCTCATGCAATCTTTGTATCTAAAAAATCATAAGTTATTTTGAAATCTAAAATTACCTTCCCCGACAACAGTGCCAAAATGTTGGTCACTCTAATTGCTTATTTAATTTAAATAATCAAGTGCTACATAAATTGTCAACCCAGGGAAGTCTGTTTATTTCAAAGGTAACCATGCATTATATATGCTCAATCTCAAAAGAAACCTAGAGTTGTAGTAAAGGAAACTATATTAATCACACTTGCCTTGAATGAACTGAAGTTCTAACTTGAATTACAAAAAAGCAACCTACCTATTGCAGAGCTCAAAGTTTAAAGAAATGATTAACTGAATAATCCTAAATTACATTAAAATAACACAAGATACTACAACAGAAAAGACCAACTATTCTGTAACCAGAGAACAGGACCCTATTCCCAAAGCAGGAATCTTCATCACCTGTCTCCGATCATCACACTTCATGAACTTACTTCTTAACTGAAACAATGCACACTGAAGGCTATCTACCTCCTAACAGAGAACAAGACCGTATTTCCTTCCCAAAGTAGGAACCTTCAGCACCAGTCTCTGATTAGCACACTTATGGAAATAATTGAAGGCTAACTAATCCTAACAAAGAACAGGACCCTATTTCCTTCCCAAAGCAGGAACCTTCATCACCAGTCTCTGATTAGCACACTTATGGAAATAATTGAAGGCTAACTAATTCTAACAGAGAACAGAACCCTATTTTCTTCCCAAAGCAGGAACCTTCAGCACCAGTCTCTAATTAGAAATCTTTAATAAATTCATCACAAAAGATTGCTAACTAAAATGATTAACAGTTACTCAAGCATGAACTTCATGAAAACAATGTAACGTCCAGTAAAACAAAGTTCTTAACAAGACAGAGTTCAGTAGTGGTTCAAAAAAGCAGAATTCATTAAAGTAGTGTTTTAGCAAGACATAAATCAATCAAGGCATAAACAAAGATCACACTAACACACTATAAAACTAATGGGTGAATCTTGTGAAGAAGGTGGTCCCTCCCCTCTCACAAGATTCCCCTAGAACGACGAGGGTGCTCAAAACAATCTTTTATTCATCTATCAATGTATCATATTACAATCTAAAAATGAAGTACGTCCTTCTCTGTAAAACTTTCTTAGTACCAAAAACTGAGGATCCTTTCAAATGATGATTTCCTCTTATTTAAAGAGGGAAT
This sequence comes from Picea glauca, assembly GCA_000966675.3. Taxonomy (NCBI): domain Eukaryota; kingdom Viridiplantae; phylum Streptophyta; class Pinopsida; order Pinales; family Pinaceae; genus Picea; species Picea glauca. The sequence goes on from JZKD02S0280089.1 coordinate 11,653, forward strand.
CCCTTCGATACAATTGATCCAAAATTACAGGTGTATATCTGAGTCCTATTCTTAGTTAGATCAACTTTCTAAATTGGAATAGGATATCCTAGTCTCCCGCGATAGAATGCTATTACCAATGTTGAGTGAGGTGTTGGTGTTATGGCTGGAGTAACAGCTCTTTCTTATTACTATTGTTGTATGTTGTTTTGGCATTGAAAATCACGGGCTGTTTCAGTCACGGGATTTGCGTTCTGACTGTTTCAACACTTCTCAGGCAGCAGCGATGGTTGGTGCTTGGATCACGGTGCAGCTGTTGTAGTCAATCTGTGTGAGTTGTTGTTGACCACGAACTGTGTAACGACTTCCGATGTGTTTTAGCATTGTTGAACAGGGACTGTGTAACAACTTCTATGTTTCAGCATCGTCAGCCATGGACTATGTAACAACTTCCTCTGTGTTTCAACATTGTTGACCATGGACTGTGTAACAGCTTCCTCAACATCGTCGACAATGGACTGTGTAACAGCTTATGTGTTTCAGCATCGTCAACCATGGATTGTGTAACAACTTCTATGAGTTGTTGTTTCAACAACAGGCCTCAAATGCTAATCTGCAGTTTGAACTGTTTCAGCACTTATACATTTCTAATCAATGGTTAAGTATAAGAGTGATGTAAAATTATATGCAAAATAGATTAAACGTATAGTAAAGAGAAGAGACATTGTATACCTTTGGAAAGATAGGATAAAGTGATAATATGAGTTTAAATGTGAGTGAACAAGAGTGTAATGGTGGAAAAAAGTATGGGAAAAAAGGTACATTGTGTGGTCCTAACAATAGACATCTTTGTTCTGCAACCCCCTCATAACTGCTTTGGGTGAGACTACATATGCTTCGCAAATGTTTCCAAAAGGGATAGTAGTTAGGGCTTGTTGGTGCACTCTTGGATATGAACACTGGGTCTACCCATGTGCTAACAAATGGTTTCGTTGTCGAGAAAGGAATATTCTTGACGAAATGTCAAGGTGGTTTCCATCGAAGAAAGAGATTCAAAAGTGGATAGAAGATCAAGAGAAGGACTTCGCTGAAGCCTAGAACAAGAACCCTAATCTTAGTTTAGAAGACTGGTTGGAGAAATATATCTTTACCTATATACATGAGATATTCTTTGGAGGAATCTATAAAGAGATATATGAGTGGCTAGCTAGATTAGCAGATACCCAGTTCGAGATCCGATCTAGACTTCCTGTGGTTTGGACGTTGGAGTTGATCAAGAAGGTCAAGAGAGTTGACAATACTGTATCATGAGAAGTAGATCAATGGTTTGATAGAACCATTGGAGGGTACATCATGGAGTTTTTTGTTGATAGAGTAGAATCATATAGCCAAGCCAAGAGATATTTTTTCAAGGGACCTCGAGGGAAATTTTTTCATTTTCTAAAGCTAAGAATCAAGATGCTATTACATGAGAAGAACATCTTGAATATACAATAGACTGGCCGGATCAAGAAAGGATAATGTTCAAAAATTCAGACAGTGACAGTGACAAAGAATATGGACATGCGTGCAGTGGGAGAGTATTTAGAGAAGTTCATATTGTGAACCTATTTAAGAATAACTGCAGGGAGGAAGGTTTCTACAATGGAGAAGAGGAAAAACTAATAGATGAAGAATATTTAGAACTCGCTAGGAAAGAGGAAGGAAAAACTTAAGAGCTTCGCCGAGAAGAACCTGAAACTTCAGAAACTGCATAGACCATTGAAGTAAGTCCTATTATCCCTCCTATTGATTCAGTAGTATTAAGCGACCAAAGTAATCCCAGCCACCAGAGTACCCAAAGCACTGTCAATAGTAGTCCACCACATATTCATTCAGGAACCCTAGGATTATCTATGGCAGATGAGATGAGACTCCCTATCTTTAGGGGAGATGGATCTAAAGATCCTGATCAAAAATGGTTCCTATGTGAAGATGTATGGAACATTAAGAATGTCATAGATGAAGTTGTCAAAAGAACTCAGTTCAGTACAACTCTCAAAGATCGTGCACTGAGTTGGTACATAAAACTTGTTGAAGGAATTGCACAGCCTAAGCCATTAATCAGATCAAGAAGGCGCTGATTGCAGAGTTCAAGAAATCCAAGTCAGAGTCACAATGTATCACAGAACTAAAAGAGATAAAGCAGAAGGTGTCTTAACCTATTTGGGAGTTCGATCAAAGGTTTAAAACCTTAACAGGCTGACTGACTTTTCAGATCCCAGATGAACAGAACAAAGAATGGTTCATTGCTACCCTCTTACCACACATCAGATTTCCTCTGATGAAACAGAATATTTCTTCACAGGTTGAGGCATTGGAGAGTGCCATGAAGTTAGAATCATCCCCTATGGGAGAATCCAAGTCAGGTATGAGCCAAATCCTGAGTCAGCTAACTAGTTTGTCTCTAGAGGTCGAAGATATGAATAAAGGCAAGGGAAAAGATAAAATATAAGACATCTAGTGTGTCATATGTAGATCATAAGGCCATGACAAGGATCACTACCCTCTATTCAATGAATACTTGGCTTCTGGAGCCCCGATCCCATTGAAGCAGGTCACCTTACCTTGATGCGAGGTATGCAGAAAAATACATCATACTGGTGAGTGCTATTATATGAAAAAGTATGTTCAGACATCTACAAATTTGTACTGTACCTTCTATAAGTCCACAGGACACGATGATAGGGATTGTAGGGCTTACGATCTCATGCATGAAAGGTCAAGAGACATATATAATATTCAAGGTGAAGTACAACAAGAAGGAAACACTATGCAGTAAAACTCTCTAAGAAGAGGAAACTTAAACCCTCACAGTGGATTCAGAGGAAGAGGATGATTAGGAGGAATGAGTCGAGGCCAAGGATAGATCATCTATTATAACTGTGCACAACCAGGACACCTTGCAAGGGATTTTCAAAACCCTTGTACCACTTGCAGCTACTCCAACTCGTTTGACCATGTTATAGAAGATTTTCCTGTACTGCTAGCTAATCTTTAGGAAATATGAGGACCTCAACAGAACCCTCAAGTGAAACTGATCTATGCTGAACCTCACGGAGAAGACCCTAGATTCACTTTTATAACCAGAGGAGGCACTGTTACAAGAGAAGACAGACTGACCCACGGGAAGACTATAGAAGATTCAGGAATTAGGAAAGTTGTAGAGAAGAACCAAACTTTTGATGCAAAGAAGGAAAGACAAATATTTGAGGAAGCAAGAGCATAGTTCAGAGGAGACCAAGGTTCTTCATCGAAGAAAAAACTAGAAGTAAGAGAGTATGGAATTCCTCATGCATTTGATCAGTCTTCTTCGCCAAGCGAAGGAAAAGAGTTAAGTAAGCTCATGGAATTTTTACATACTTGTATTAAGTTGATTCAAGATGAAAGCGCTATACAAGAATTACAAAATTTAATCAGACAATATGAGCAAGGAAAGATAGATCCCTAACTGAATAGGGAAGTACACATAATTGGTAATAAGAGAAGGGCAAATAAGGAATTACATTTGAATGCTCAAATAGGAGAGTATGAGATAGACTATGTGGTCCTCTACTTAGGATCATAGGTCAATTTCATGACGAAGAAAACCCGGGCACTAATGGGAAAACTAAAGTTGATCTATTCCCCTATTAGGATTAGGATGGCTAACCAACAAACTGTCAGCCCATTTGGATGATTGGAGCATGCCCCTGTGGACATTGATGGAGTAAGAACATTTGCAGATTTTGAGGTAATTGAAATAGTTGATGATAGTTGTCCATACCCCGCGCTATTAGGAATTGATTGGGCCTTCAATAACTCTACTGTTGTTGATTTAAAGAAAAGACGTATGAATTTTGAAAGATATGGCCTTAGGGTCATCGCACCTTTAGATCTAGATGAAGATCAGTGATACACAGAGCCCATCAGAGAAGAATATTGCGCATACGAACTAGAAAACATATATAAACTAATAGCTAGACAACAGGATTACATTAATCCTACAACCGATGGGAATCTAAGCTGACGAAGTGACATCAGTTCTCTTTAGACTTAGAAGAAGCACTGAAGAACTGGCAGAATAATATGTATGAAGTATCTACAAGAAGATGTGCTAGATTAACTAGAGAAGTTCGTTGGATCGACAAAACAGTAAGTAACTTACCCACATTTGATGGTCTAAATCCATTAGAAGCCTTCTTATAAGACTTTGAAGCAAGTGTACCAATACAACAGAGGTTGTTGACAATATTTGAGGCCTTTAAAGACACACTAGCAAGATGGTGGGGGATGCATAAAAGTAATATCACAGACTAGACACAATGTTGTACTTTGATGACAGCGAGGTTCTCAGCACAACTCAAAATCTTCGAAGTAAGATACACAAGTCGAAGTTGCCCAAAGGGCTGTGTGAGAAGTTGCGAAGTAAGATACACAAGTTGAAGATTCCCAAAGGACCATGTGTGAAGTTGTGAAGAGGCCTAGAGCGACATTTTGAAATAATAGTGGGTACACAAATTCATCAACACGCTGGACATGACACCTATCAACTGGTACCTTCAAACAGAGTTGTGCCTCGTCAGTACAGATTGACAAGGTATGACTTAGAATTTTATAACTACATTCCTATTTGAAAGTTAGTTTTCTTCAGTATATCAAGCACTATAGATTGTTAGACAATGAATACTTGAGGATTCCTTTATCCCCTCTTTAGAACAAGAAGAGGATGAATGGACTATGCCTCTCCAGAAATTGCAGGTCTGTTACAACATCAATGTCGACGAAGACGATGATCCAAGGAAGGTGAACATCGTAGAAACATAAGGCCAGAAATATGTGGAAGGACCAAGAGTTGAGCTACCATTTATTGGACAACCGATTAAGATTAACAAAGTCAATATTGGAATAGAACACACACCAAAGTTTGCAAATGTTGGGGATTATTGGGATGTTGCTACCATTGACAAGATTACTAAGTTGTTGCACGAGTATCAAGACTTGTTTCCGACCAAGTTCACTGATATGAAGGGAATTAAAGGGCCTATGGATGAGATTAGGATCCCTTTGAAGCTAGATGCTAGACCAGTCAAACAAAGACCTTACAGACTAAACCCCAAATACAAGGAGAAAGTGAAGATTGATCTTGACAGAATGTTGGAAGTAGGGATTATAGAACCTGTCAAAGAATTAGAGTGGATAAGCCCTATGGTGGTGCAAGACAAGAAGACAGGCAATATCAGGATTTGCATAGATATTAGGAAGCTAAATGACTCTTGTTTGCATGACCCCTTCCCTACACCATTCATTGATGAAGTGTTAGATAACGTGGGAGGCCAGGAGGTATATTCTTTTACAGATCAATTTTCAGGATACCATCAGATCCAGATTTCCAAAGAGGACCTCCATAGGACCACATTTTCCACAGAATGGGAATCCTTCCAATATACAGTGATTCCATTTGTATTGAAGAATTCCCCAGTCATATTTTCCAGGGTGGTGGTTGAAGTGTTCAAAGAATTTTTGCATAAATTTCTAGAAGCATATTTTGATGGCTGGACGGTGTTGAGTTTGTTGAAAAATCACATTGAATGTCTACAACTAATGTTGGATAAATGCAGGCAATGTCAAATTTCTTTAAATATGAAGAAGTGCATCTTCTTCTCAGCATTTGGAGTACTATTAGGTCATATTGTATGCAAGAAAGGATTGTTGGTTGATCCATCCTAGATCTCCATTATAGTTGATCTATCCCCTCCTACGTCAGTCAAACAATTGCGCACTGCATTGGGACATACTGGCTATTACAGGAAGTTCATTAAGGGCTATGCTCAGATTACTGCACCCATGGAGAAACTATTGAATAAGGATTGTCAGTTTAGTTGGAAAGAAGAATGTCAGTAGAGCTTCGACACACTGAAACAAAAGATGGTTACTGCGCCTATTCTGGTCTTCCCAGATTGGAGAAAATAGTTTCATGTGCATGTCAATGCATCATCCATTGCATTGGGAGTTGTGTTAGTACATCCAGGAATAGGAGACCTTGATCAGCCATTATCCTTTGCTAGCAGGAAGCTATCCACAACTGATATTAATTATACCACTACTGAAAAAGAGGGATTAGCCATGGTGTATGCACTGCAACAATTTTGCCACTATTTGTTGGGAGGACACTTTAAAATGTTTACTGATCACTCTACGTTGATGTACCTAGTCAACAAGCTAGTGTTGGGCGGGTGAATATGCATATGGATTCTTTTGTTTCAAGAATATGGTTTTGAGATCATAGTAAATCTAGGGAGAATGAACAAGGGCCCTGACCACTTATCAAGGTTGGAACATGGAGAAGAGCCCACTAATTTGTAAGATAAACTACCAGATGCACAACTACTAACCATTAGAAAGATCGATGACCACCTCATAGAGTCAGTATAGTTCCTATCAATAGGAATGGAACCTAGTGAGTACACAATTCCACAGAAGAAACAACTAGTAGTGCACGTTGCAGATTTATCACTTATAGCCGAAAATCTATATAATATGGGACTGGATGAGATATTGAGAAGGTGTGTTATGGAGGCAGAACAACCACTGATCCTCACAGAAGCTCATGAAGGCATCGTAGGAGGACATTATGCAGGAAAATCAATTGTGCAGAAGGTTCTTAGAGTTGTCCTTTGGTGGCCTACCTTACACAGAGATGCTAAAGACTATGCTAGAACCTGCGATGTATGCCAAAGAGTCGGGAAACCATCCAGAAGAGACAAAATTCCATTGGCACCACAATTGACCCTACAAGCATTTGAGAAATGGGCCATTGAATTTGTTGGACCTATAAATACACCAAGAAAGTGCACAAGAGCAAGGTACATAATTACAACAACAGAGTACTTGACCAGATGGGCCAAAGCAAGAGCAATCAAGGACTGTAATGTAATTATAGTTGTGCACTTCATATTTGATGACATCGTAACTAGGTTTGGATGCCCAAATATCCTTATGAGTTATCAAGCAACACATTTCCTCAATAAGACAGCTGCATCCCTGACTGAAGAATTTGCAGTCCACCATCAAAAGAGCACACCATACCATCCACAGGAAAATGGGACAGTTGAAGCATTCAACAAGATTTTGGAAACATCACTAACTAATATTTTCAGTGTGAACATGGATGATTGGGATTTAAGAATACCATCAGTGTTATGGGCCTATAGAACCACTTTCAAGAAGATAAAAATGCAGACACCTTTTAAGTTGGTATATGGTCTTGAAGTTGTTGTTACAATGGAATATTTGGTACCAAGCCTATGAATTGATTCCTTTACAGATATGGATGACACTGGAGCTTTTCAAGAGATTCTTTCACAATTGGTTGAATTGGAAGAAGACAAATTTATTGCAGGATTCCATCAGCAGGTTCAAAAGGAAGGAGAAAAGGCCTATCATGATAGGCACATCAATAAGAAGACATTCAAACAAGGTGATCTAGTACTGATATATGATAGCAAGTTCATAAAACATCATGGGAAGTTCATAACACATTGGCTAGGGCCATACGATATCGCTTATGTTACAGAGGGAGGAGCTGCGCAACTGAAAATGTTGAATGGCGAGTGGAAGGTAGGATTAGTGAATGGGAGCCGATTGAAGTTGTACTAAGAAAACCAGCTTCCTCGCAGCTCTTAGTGAAGGCATAAAGAAAAGGGTCTAGGTACCAGGTGTAGTTTAAAGTGGGTACTAGACACAGAAAAGATAGTCTGCACAAGGGAGGAAAAGGAGGCATCAAGCAGAAAGAAGAGGCTGCAATGCGCAATCTGGAGTCGAAGTAAAACAGGAAGCTCAGATATGAAGTACCACAAGACGAGTCACAGGTGAGTGTTGGGGGCCTGTTGGCCCTTCGTTATGGAAGAAAGAGAAGATAAAGGAAGAAAAGGGAGAAAGAAAACTTCCCGGAAGACACAGTGACTGATATTGGGTCGAAGTGAGAAAAAGAGAAGAAAATATGGAGTGAAGCCTGAAAAAAGCAAGCCTTTGGAAGAGGATATTGAGAATGAAAAGTCAGCAAGGAAGAAAGATCGTTGACAATTCAGCAAGTGGAAAAATCTATCAATGGATGCTTTGGAGAACTGTGCAAAAAGGAAGGAAAGATAGGTTGGCGAAGCCCTGAAAATATCGGTCAAATTGACCTAGGGTTTTAAACACCTAGGGTTTTGGTATATAGGGTTTTGGACACCTAGGTTTCAGCCTAAGGATGTCGGTGAGATATTGTAATTTATAAATAGAGGTCTAAAGGGCCTAGGTTGGGTTGGTAAGATAATGTTGTTATTGTTTCTGTTGGTATCGAGTGGCTGAGAGAGGAGTATTGTGTGAGAGAGAAGTGATGAGTACAAGATCCTTATAGATTGTAAGATCTTCAACTAGGTGCGAAGATCAACCCTACATCTGCATGAGCAGGGAGGGGAGAGAAAGAGAGGAGAAGAGAAAAGCTGCTAGCTAAGAGTGAAGACAAGAACTATATGCTTTACCTCAATATATTATAGCACAGTTTTGTGGATGTAGCCCTAGAGAGAGGGTGAACCATGTATATTTTGTGTTGTGTGGAATTGATCTTCTGTCTCTTTCATTGATATACTGTGATTACATTACTGCTTTAGATCTGATGAGTATATGTGCAGGATAGATCTAAGTTGATAAGTGATATATGAATGTTGTGTTGTTTTTGTGAGATC
>JZKD02S0280100.1:0-15233 GCA_000966675.3 Picea glauca
TCTGTATGTTGGGATGTTGGGTATCTGAAACTGGTTCTGTATGTTGGGATGTTGGGTTAAGATTGACCTGTGCTATGTTGGTGATAATGGGCTTTAGGTATGGCACCTCCAAAAATTTGATACCTCTGGGTGTATGACAGATTTAGCAGATTTGGGCACCTCCAAAAATTTGATACGTCTGGGTGAATGACAGCTTTAGCAGATTTGATACGTCTGGGTGAATGACAGCTTTAGCAGATTTGGGCTGTGTCTCTGTATTAACAGATTTGGGGTGGGGTTTAGGTTTAAGATGGATATGTCTTAAGCTATAAAGATAGATTTAATCTACGATGCATCTGATTTTTTTTCCATGAAATTAACTGGGATATAAGCTTATCATATAGTAATGTTTAAAACACGTCTTATGATTTGGTAGGAGGTTCAAGTGTTGATGGTATTAATTTCATGCAGATTAAAGCAGGTCTCTGGGTGAATCCAGGGGTACCTGAGTTAATCCAGAAGCCTGAACTCAGGAAGCTTGCAAAGAGTTATGGGAAATTTTGGTGCACATGGCAGTTTGACAGAGGTATTTATATTACTTTTACCGTGTAGACTCTATAAACCATTTGAAGCTCATTTTTTGGTTTAATTGCTTGAAACCCTATTGCAGAGGCCAGACCTTTGATGTTCCTTTTGTTGTTTATTTTACAGGTGACAGGTTACCCCTTGGAATGCCTGCACTTATGATGTCACCCCAACCTGAAAGCTGGGGCCAAATCAATGAAGAACTTATGAAAAAGAGAGACGCGAAATACAAAATTTGTACAGAGGATAAAGTGAAAAGCAGACGTGAGATTGAAGGGCCGGAGAGAATGCACCCACTGGCTGACAATTGGAAAAATAGTGGAAATGGGTGGGTCGTGGAAGCCAAGGAGGTTGACATGATTCTAAAGGCTGGGGCACCTATCTCCACAATGACTCTGGGATGAACCAAATCCCAGGTCTGTAGGGATCTACCATTCTTATGACTTGTATATATCAGTGTTTGAGAAACAATTTAGGGTTCAGTGGTATTTTGCTACTTTTTTTTCTTTGTGAATTGAGAATTGAAGGTGTGGTGCGAGAGGATAGTTTCCAATTTGAAAATGACATTTGAAAATCTGGTATTTGAAAAGTTTGATGATAATGAAAGGGTTTAATTTCCAGAAATGTAACATGGAGTTTATTGAGAGTGGACTTTGCTTTGATATTTAAAGGGTTAGTGTAAAAGATTTGAATGATATGAATAAAATAATTTGAATGATAGGGTCCACTGCCACATCCTATTAGGAATCAGTAATGGAGGATATGATGTAAAAGTGGGAATGAAAATAGGACTCGGTAAAGGAGGAGGACGACGATATCAATAGACATTGACACGAACTATGTAAAAGTGGGAATGCAAATGAACTATCTAAGTAAAGGAGGACGAGGATAGGACTCAATAAAGGAGGAGGATATCAATATAAAGGAGGAGGATATCAATATACATTGACATGAACTATGTAAAGAAATAAAATGATACATAAAAATGAACTGAAATAAAATGATACATAAAAACAAAAATGATACATAAATATGAACCGAAATAAAATAAAATGATACATAAATATAAAATAAAATGATACATAAATATGAACTGAAATAAAATAAAATGATACATAAATATGAACTGAAATACAATAAAATGATACATAAATATGAACTGAAATACAATAAAATGATACATAAATATGAACTGAAATACATAAATACAAAAATGATACATAAATATGAACTGAAATACATAAATACAAAAATGATACATAAATATGAACTGAAATACATAAATACAAAAATGATACATAAATATGAACTGAAATACATAAATACAAAAATGATACATAAATATGAACTGAAATAAAATAAAATGAAAAATGATACATAAATATGAACTGAAATAAAATAAAATGATACATAAATATGAACTGAAATAAAATAAAATGATACATAAATATGAACTGAAATACATAAATACAAAAATCATACATAAATATGAACTGAAATACATAAATACAAAAATGATACATAAATATGAACTGAAATAAAATAAAATGATACATAAATATGAACTGAAATACAATAAAATGATACATAAATATGAACTGAAATACATAAATACAATAAAATGATACATAAATATGAACTGAAATACATAAATACAAAAATGATACATAAATATGAACTGAAATAAAATAAAATGATACATAAATAAAAATATGAACTGAAATAAAATAAAATGATACATAAATAAAAATATGAACTGAAATAAAATAAAATGATACATAAACTATGTAAAGAAAACAAAAATATGATAAATTAATGATACATAAAATAAAATGATACATAAAAAAAAATGATAAATTAATGATACATAAAAAAATGATAAATTAATGATACATAAAATAAAATGATACATAAAAATGAACTGATACATAAACTATGTAAAGAATACATAAATAAAAATATGATATATAAATGATACATAAAATTAAATGATACATTAAAATGAACTGATACATAAAATGATACATAAACTATGTAAAGAATACATAAATAAAATTAAATGATACATTAAAATGAACTGATACATAAAATGATACATAAACTATGTAAAGAATACATAAATAAAATTAAATGATACATTAAAATGAACTGATACATAAAATGATACATAAACTATGTAAAGAATACATAAATAAAAATATAAACTATGTAAAGAATACATAAATAAAAATATGATAAATTAATGATACATAAAATAAAATGATACATAAAAATGAACTGATACATAAACTATGTAAAGAATACATAAAATAAAAATATGATAAATTAATAATACATAAAAATGATACATAAACTATGTAAAGAATACATAAAATAAAAATATGATAAATTAATAATACATAAAATAAAATGATACAAAAAAATGAAATGATACATAAAAATATGATACATAAAAACGAACTGAACTATGTAAAGAAGATATCAATGAATCCAATCCACTGTCATGGCATGCCCCTATGCCATAAAAAAAAATATGATATATAAAAATGAACTATGTAGTAAAGAAGATATCAATGAATCCAATCCACATGTCCTATGTCATAAAAATATGATACATAAAAACGAACTATGAAAGAAGATATACTCCTATGCCATAAAAATAATCCAATCCACTGCCATGGCATGCCCCTATGCCATATAAATATGATACATAAAAATGAACTATGTAGTAAAGAAGATATCAATGAATCCAATCTACATGTCTTATGCCATAAAAATATGCTACATAAAAACGAACTATGTAAAGAAGATATACCCTTATGCCATAAAAATAATCCAATCCACTGCCATGGCATGCCCCTATGCCATAAAAATATGATACATAAAAATGAACTATGTAGTAAAGAAGATATCAATGAATCCAATCCACATGTCCTATGCCATAAAAATATGATACATAAAAACGAACTGAACTATGTAAATAAGATATCAATGAATCCAATCCACATGTCCTATGCCATAAAAATATGATACATAAAAACGAACTGAACTATGTAAATAAGATATCAATGAATCCAATCCACTGTCATGGCATGCCCCTATGCCATAAAAAAAAATAGCATGCCCCTATGCCATAAAAAAAAATATGATACATAAAAATGAACTATGTAGTAAAGAAGATATCAATGAATCCAATCCACATGTCCTATGTCATAAAAATATGATACATAAAAACGAACTATGAAAGAATATATACCCCTATGCCATAAAAATAATCCAATCCACTGCCATGGCATGCCCCTATGCCATACAAATATGATACATAAAAATGAACTATGTAGTAAAGAAGATATCAATGAATCCAATCTACATGTCCTATGCCATAAAAATATGATACATAAAAACGAACCATGTAAAGAAGATATACCCCTATGCCATAAAAATAATCCAATCCACTGCCATGGCATGCCCCTATGCCATAAAAATATGATACATAAAAATGAACTATGTAGTAAAGAAGATATCAATGAATCCAATCCACATGTCCTATGCCATAAAAATATGATACATAAAAATGAAAAATATGATACATAAAAACGAACTATGTAAAGAAGATATACCCCTATGCCATAAAAATAATCCAATCCACTGCCATGGCATGCCCCTATACCATAAAAATATGATACATAAAAATGAACTATGTAGTAAAGAAGATATTAATGAATCCAATCCACATGTCCTATGCCATAAAAATATGATACATAAAAATGAAAAATATGATACATAAAAATGAACTATGTAAAGAAGATATACTCCTATGCCATAAAAATAATCCAATCCACTGCCATGGCATGCCCTTGTGCCATAAAAATATGATACATAAAAATGAACTATGTAGTAAAGAAGATATCAATGAATCCAATCTACATGTCCTATGCCATAAAAATATGATACATAAAAATGAAAAATATGATACATAAAAACGAACTATGTAAAGAAGATATACCCCTATGCCATAAAAATAATCCAATCACTGCCATGACATGCCAATACTGCCATGGCATGCTCCTATGCCATAAAAATATGATACATAAAAATGAACTATGCAGTAAAGAAGATATCAATGAATCCAATCCACATGTCCTATGCCATACAAATATGATACATAAAAATGAAAAATATGATACATAAAAATGAACTATGTAAAGAAGATATACCCCTATGCCATAAAATAATCCAATCCACTGCCATGGCATGCCCCTATGCCATAAAAATATGATACATAAAAATGAACTATGTAGTAAAGAAGATATCAATGAATCCAATCTACATGTCCTATGCCATAAAAATATGATACATAAAAATGAAAAATATGATACATAAAAACGAACTATGTAAATAAGATATACCCCTATGCCATAAAAATAATCCAATCCACTGCCAAGGCATGCCCCTATTCCATAAAAATATGATACATAAACATGAAATATGTAGTAAAGAAGATATCAATGAATCCAATCCACATGTCCTATGCCATAAAAATATGATACATAAAAATGAACTATGTAAAGAAGATATACCCCTATGCCATAAAAATATGATATATAAAAATGAACTATGTAAAGAAGATATCAATGAACCCAATCCACATATGATATATAAAAATGAACTATGTAAAGAAGATATCAATGAACCCAATCCACTGCGATGGCATGCCCCTATGCCATGTCCCACTGCGATGGCATGCCCCTATGCCATGTCCCACTGCGATGGCATGCCCCTATGCCATGTCCTATTATGGGTAATATGAGGGTGCATGCCATGTCCCATTATAGGTGGGGGTATTATGGGTGCATGCTATGTCCTATTATGGGTATGGGTAGGGGTGGGGTTAGTATGTGTTATGATCCGATCCTAACTCCTCATAAAAATGAACTATGTAAAGAAGATATCAATGAACCCAATCCACTGCCATGGCATGCCCCTATGCCATGTCCTATTATGGGTAATATGAGGGTGCATGCCATGTCCTATTATAGGTAATATGAGGGTGCATGCCATGTCCTATTATAGGTGGGCGTATTATGGGTGGGGTATTATGGGTGCATGCTATGTCCTATTATGGGTAGGGGTGGTATGTGTTATGATCCGATCCTAACCCCTCTCCATCAGGGTGGGGGTGGGGATAATATGTGTTAGGATCCGATCCTCATCCTTCTCCATGGTCATGGTGGGGGTAATATGTGTTATCCTTCTCCATGGTCATGGTGGGGTAATATGTGTTAAGATCCTCATCCTTCTCCATGGTCATGGTGGGGTAATATGTGTTAGGATTCGATCTTAATCCTTCTCCATGGATAATTAGTTAATATGATATTTTTTCTATGTAATAAAGGTCGATATTAGTTAATCAAGCCTAATAAATAAAGAAGAAGAATAAGCTAATGTAAGAAGACCTAATAAATACATAAGAAGAATAAGATAATGTAAGAAGACTTTCTAGAAGCTTCTGCTAGAATTGTTTCCCTAAAATAGAGAGGCGTCCGACAAGCCTCCCTGCCCCAAAGTAATAATATTTAAGCAAGTGTTGTGTAACGCTTGTGTGACAATGTTTTTTCTATTTGAAGCTGAAGGTGAAGTGGCCAATGTCTTATTAGAAGTCTGTTGAAGGCTTAAATGCTTACTCGGATGCCTTTACCTTTGCCTGCGAGCGGAGAAATAAAAACGCTATAGCGCACACACTTCTTAACTTATATGCTGCTTTTGACCTTTTGGTCTAACTCAAAATTGGGGGAGGTTACGTTCAAGCTAGCTTAAGTCTTATGGAAGGGCAGGTAAATATAGTCTCGTTTGTCCTACGTTGCTTGTTCTCGAGCATATTTTTATTGTATTGTATGCCCGAAATAAAGCAAGGAATTATCCACCTCTATCAGTTAGATAAGGGATGCCTTTAGCTCTGGCATGTCCCTCCAGAGGAGTAGCATGAAGCTCAAGGAAAGTTCTTATAGAAACTGCCTACATTTGGGTAACTCAACTTCCAGTCTTAGTATGGAAAGTGCCTACATTTGGGCAACTCAACTTCCAGTCTTGGTACGACTGGATCCGATGCATCGCTTGCAATTGCTGGGAGAAATGGGCCACATGCGATTCGTGCGTGGATTAAATGGTGGGCCCTGCCTGGGTTCGGGCTATGGCTCTCATGCATGAAAAAATGGTGGGTTCGCTGAGATACCATGCCAAAAGGTCACTGCCAACCAATAGGTAGATCCCCAGGATGAGGTGATGGTGCCCCCTCCCTACGATGTAGATACCGATAACAATTACTCTTATCTATCATATAGAAAGATGTGGGTTGGGACAAGCCTTGGTAGTGTCTCCACTTCTAGAAGGTCTTCCTCTAGTTTCCTTAGAAGATATAATTAGTATAAATAAGAGTAGGAGGCATTGGGTATTTTGTCTTGGAGATTATTGTAATAGAGCCTTGCTCTATTGGAGGTTTCCCCCTCGAAGAGGCAAGTGAACATTGTTGTCATTAATAAAGGTGCTCTTTCTGGTGTTATTATGGTATTGTTATGGATATATCATTGTTGTTTTGTCATTGCTTGCTAAATATTTTTGTTCTGCATATTATATTACATCTGGAATATTGCAAGTGGTATCAATTTTTTTTCCCTTGCAAGACTTGTGGGGTAATTTTTTTTCCAGGGTAGAGACGTGTTCCAACGTCCTTAAGCTACATAGATCTTTCATTACGCACATAAACCCACAATTGGGGAGTCATACATGAAAGAAATGCAAGTCTTTCTTAAGCGTACATTTGTTGGCCACCCTTGTAACTCTTGTTGGTACCCCTTTGAGTGGTAGCACATCATACATCACCTGTATATGGATCGACCTAGGCAACCTGAAGCCCTCCGTAGATAAATCGATCGGTTGCCTGACTGCTATAGTATCACTGAGAACAACACTTGGGAAGAGACTCTCTAGTACTTGGGTAGTATGACTAAGGGTACAATCTAGCCTCTTTAGTTGGTGCCCAGAGATATTGGTCCGAGTACTATTGTTGGACCCCACACGTATATAAGAGAGCTATAGCATAGGGAAAACCCTTGACTGTAGACACCCTGCAAACACTAACCCTTGGGATGACAACAAATGATCTATTGCATTACAAATTGGCCTCTGTCACATTTTTTCGCTGCAGAAACACTCCCTGCCAACATTTTTTATTATTGAAAATTTGGGAATTCCACCACTGCAGAAGTATTCATGGCGGAGTATAACTCCGTAGGAGTAAAAAAAAGAGTCTTGGGCCCGTAAACACCCTTATTTGTAACCTAGTCTATTTCATTCCTCTCTTCATTTTGATCGCAATGGTACGCTTTACTTTTAAGATTTTTTTTCCCGTGGTCCCACCCCTTTCTGAGACACCCTTATTTGACACCTATCCCATTGGAATCCTCTCCTTGTCCTGATCACCCTGGTACATCTCCAATTTTGTGGCCCTGATTTCCGCCTCGACACCTCATCCTATACCTACGCTGCTACCATGCCAACCACCATAGCTCAGACCCAAGAATACCGGGAGAATAGGTTGTCCAACTTAGAAATGAAAATGGAATTGATCACCACTACCATACGAGCCAAAGCCAAAGAGTCCCTCCAAGAAGAAGTCAACATAGCCATCCGTGAATCCATGCATCAATTCACAAAAGGTAACCATGTCGATCCCAATGAAGAGGACCCTCAGCATTCTCATTATGAGCATGCTCATTCATCCCACTCCCCTTGGGGTTCTCCACACTCTTGAATAAGGTGCCCAAATTTGACATGCATAAATTTGATGGATCCAACCGAACAGGGTGGGTCTCTCAAATGGAACAATAATTCCCCCTTCATAATATTTGGGATGATGAGATCAAAACTCCATGTAGGGGTTTTGTACATGGATTAAGAATGATGGGAGTGGTGGTAGTGGCATAAGAAATGTTATCTAGGAATACCCACTTGGAACATGTTCACTAAAGCAATTTGTTTTGATAATGAATCACATTTTTTGGGTAGGCTCACCAAGCTGCACCAAATTGGATTAGTCACGGATTTCATCATGACATTTGAACAGCTGGCTATCCAGACTGAGGGCTTATCTGATGCATTTTACCTTGAATGTTTTATTAGTGTCTTAAAGGAATCCATCCGAGCTCATGTGAACATGCATCATCCTATCACCTGGATGTAGGCATGTCAATTAGCAAACGAAGCCAAAACCATCCTTCAGGCCCCACCCATGAAGGCTATAGTTCTCACTTGTCCTCGCCCCAGGGCTCACCCAACTTCAACATAAACATTGAAGGTCCAAAAGGTATCTCCAGTAGAAATGGTGGAACGTCGCAAGAAAGGACTTTGATACTATTGTGATGAAAAGTGTTCCCCAGGGCATAAATGTAAAGAACAAAAGTTCTTCCAGATTGATGCATCAACTTCCTCTTCCTATGAAGACATCCTATCAGATGAGGCTCCTGACCTAGAGGAGGCTCAACCACGTGATCACGCCGAAGCTACAGTGGTAACCCCTGTGGAACCATAGGAACCCGTCATATCGATTCATGCACTCTCGGGTATTTCAGCCTTGCAAACATTGAATATTAAGAGATACATCAAACATAGGCCAATGGTGTTATTGATTGATAGTGGTAGCACCCATAATTTTATTCATCGCATGCTTGCTGATGAGATCTATTTATTTGTTAGCCATGTTTCTAATTTTCAAATACTCATCGCTAATGGTGGTACTATGAAGTGTGGGGGCCACTTTGAGAATGCCAAACTCCAAATGGGTGATTATCATCTGAAAACCCACGTGTTCTCTATTGTCATGGGTGGTTGTGATATTGTATTAGGAATGGAATGGATTTTCACTCTGGGGCCAATCACAATGGATTATCAATAATTATATATGAGCTTCACCCATGACGCTCACCCCTATACCCTCCGAGGTCTCCAAGCGAGCTCTCTTGAAATCATCAGCTCTCACAGGATGGAAAAAATGTTGAAGAAAGGCCACCATGGTGTGATTTCTCAATTTAATTCCATCCAGGTCATTGAACATGCTTCTCAGGTCATTCTTCCTAGCCTGCAACTAATCTTGGACAAGTACCCCAAGGTCTTTGAGGTTCCCATAGCCTTACCTCCTTCCAAGGGTGAGCATGATCATAACATCCCTCTCCTTTAAGGATGTCAACCCCCCAATGTATGTCCCTACATATATCCATTTGCTCAAAAAAATGAAATAGAAAATATGGTACATGAATTACTGGAGGCCGGGGTAATTCTCCCTAGTACCAACCCATATTCTTCACCCATGGTGATGGTCTTAAAGAAAGAAGTTACTTGGCGCATGCCCTGAATAAACTGACCATCAAAGATAAGTTTCCCATTCCTGTTATTGATGATCTGTTGGATGAAATCCAAGGTGCCTGTGTATTCACCAAATTAGACCTTTGCTCCGACTATCACCAGATCCGGATGAAGGAGGCATATATTCCGAAGACTGCTTTCAGAACTCATGAAGGGAATTATGAATTCTTGGTCATGCCTTTTGGCCTTTTCAATGCCCCATCCACCTTTCAAAGTCTCATGAATAAACTATTGAAACCTTACCTTCAGAAGTTTTTCTTGGTTTTCTTTGATGGCATCCTCATTTACAACCACACTTGGGATAGCCACCTTCTTCATGTGGACAAAGTCCTTCACTTGTTGCAGGAAAACCTATTGTTTTTCAAAATGACCAAATGTTCATTTGGAGACAACGAAGTGGAATACTTGGGACACATTGTTAATCACAAAGGGGTAAAAGTGGACCCCAAAAATATACAAGCTATGAAGGAGTGGCCATGAACCACGACCTTAAAATGCCTAAGGGTATTTCTTTGTCTCACAAGATATTACATGAAATTTGTCCACCATTATTGTAGAATTGCTAAGCCCTTGACTGACCTCCTTAAGAAGAATGCATTTCATTGGATACCTACTGCTGATAAATCCTTAATAGAGTTAAAGAGGGTCATGTGAACTAATCCTGTCCTGGCAACTCATGTCTTTAACAAAACCTTTGTGGTGGAATTGGATGCTTCTGGCACTGATATAGGCATCATACTCACACAAGATGGTCAAGATTTGTCCTTACTAGCCAAGCATTGAGTGGCCACAGTCTGGGCAGATCTACATATGAAAAAGAAATGATGGCCATTCTCCATGCGGTGCACACATGGCGGCCATATCTCTTGGGACGTTGTTTTTAGATCAAAACATATCACCATAGTTTGAAATATTTTTTGGAGCAATGACTGTCCTCCCCAGAACAAAATAAGTGGCTGACCAAAATGTTGGGTTATGATTACGAAATCATATACAAAAAGGGAAAATATAATATAGTGGCTGATGCATTAAGACAACATGAGGAGGATGGATCCCTCTTTGCCTTATCCTTACACGTCCCTGATTGGATTGAAATAGTATGCCAAGAGTGGCTAACACACCCGACTATCTCCAAGATAATTCAACCCCTTCAGGAGGATCCTAATCCTCCCATCGTCTACACTTGGAAGGACAATATTCTCAGATATAAGGATCTACTGGTTCTATCACCCTCTTCAACACTCAAGCTGAGACTCTTAAATGAGTTGCACTCATTAGCTATTGAGGGTCACTCGGGGTTCCAAAAGACATATGCTCGTGCCCTTCATTCTTTTTTCTAGGCAGGCATGAAGAAGGATATCCTTCACTTTGACACATAATGTGAGGTGTGCCTACAAAATAAAGGTGAAACTATCAAGTCTCCAGGCACTCTACAACCCCTTCCCATTCTAGCTTCTATGTGGATTGAAATCTCCATGGATTTTATCATGGGCCTTCCTAAAGTTGGGAACAAGTCCGTCATCATGGTGGTGGTTGATCGTCTCTCCAAGTATGCTCAATTTTGTGCATTATCCCAACCTTTCACACCCGCACTAGTAGCACAAGTTTTCCTTGATCATATTTTCAAGTTACATGGCATGCCCACCTTTATTGTATTTGATCACGACCCAAATTTCACCAGCACATTTTGGCAAGAGTTTTTTAAATTGCAGGGCACCCAGTTGAATATGAACACATCCTATCACCACCAGTATGACGACCAAACAAAAGTGGTCAACAAATGTTTGGAAACCTACTTGCGGTGTTTTTCTTCGGACAAACAACACCAGTGGGTACAATGGCTCTCCTTGGTAGAATGGTGGTACAATACTTCCTATCATACAACCACTAAAATGAACCCATATGACGCAATGTATGGCCAATGCCCACCTACAATCACTACCTATCTTCCAGTATTGATACAATGCTGCAAGGTCGTACAACCACCCTAGCGAATTTGAAAGATAACCTCCACTTGGCCCAAAATTGTATGAAGCAACAAGCGGACCAACATCGTTTAGAAAGGGTTTTTCAGGAAGGTGATTAGGTGTTTCTCCGGATCCAACCTTACAAGCAAACATCTCTTAAATCCCAGGGACATCACAAGTTGGCACCCTAGTTTTATGGGCCCTACCAAATCATCAAGCGTATTGGTTCAATGGGCTACAAATTGGCCCTTCTTGCTACTTCCAAAATCCATCTCGTGTTCCATGTTTCCTGCTTGAAGAAAGTGGCGAGACATAATTGCAGAGTCCAAACCATCCTTCCAGAATTAGATGATGAAGGATCCCTTTGGCTCCAACTTGAAGTAGTCCTCAATCATCGTGCACGTCAGCTGCGTGGCATAACTATCAAGGAAGTGTTGATCAAGTGGAAGGACACATCATCGGAGGATGCGACCTGGGAATCAATGACCATACTCCAACAGTTTCCGCACCTGTAACCTTGAGAACAAGGATGCTTTTGAAGGGGGAGGGAATGTTAGGATTCGATCCTAACCCCTCTCCATGGGTCATTAGTTAATAGGATATGTTTTCTATGTAATAAAGGTCGACATTAGTTAATAAGGCCTAATAAATAAAGGAGAATAAGTCAATGTAAGAAGACCTAATAACAACATTCGTTTCTAAAAAGATCTTCCTCTAGAAGTTTCCTTAGAAGGTAGAATTAGAATAAATAAGAGTAGGAGGCATTGGATATTTTGTCTTGGAGATTATTTTAATAGAGCTCTGCTTTGCTGAAGGTTCCCCACTCGAAGAGGTAAGTGAACATTGTTGTCATTAATAAATGTGCTCTTTATGGTGTTATTCTAGTATTGTTCTAGATATATCATTGTTGTTCTGCCATTGCTTGCTAAATATTTTTGCTCTGCATATTATATTACATCTAGAATATTTCAATATGAGGGTAAGGGTGGGGGGTAATATTACCTGCCACCCCCACCACCCTTATGTTTTCTCTAATATTACCGCCAACCCCACCCTCATATTAGGTTTTCTCTAATATTACCTCGCACCCCCACCACCACCCCTACCCTCATATGGGTGGTGGTAATATTAGATAAAACATAATATTCCTATTCCTATTAGAAGAGTCCTACAATGAATCATGGGGGCTTCACTTTATTGACCAATATATTATTACGTTCATTCATAAAGAATTTTTTTTAATTATGAAAAATAGAGTCAATATGAACTAGGTAAAGAAGATATCAGTTAATTCAATCCACTGCCATGTCCTATTAGAAGAGTCCTACAATGAATCACATGAACTTCATCTTATTGACCAATATCTTATCACGTTCATTCATAAAGGTTTTTTTTTTTTTTAATTATGAAAAATAGATTCAATATATTGTAGGTATTGAGAGTGTAGGTATTGGGGGTGGATGTAAGGTATGGGGGGTTATAAGTATTGGGGATATAAAAAGAAGTATGTGGTAAAAATATGGAATACTTAATAAAAATAGAGTTTTTGTGGAAAAAATGTATTGGAAAGAGGGTTAAAGTATTTATCAATATCCAATTAGAGATATTGTTTAATATCCCATGAACAAACACATTATGTCATAAGATTATTGAGTGGATACATCGTGCAATGAATCCAATACACCACGTTGTCTTATTAGAATTGACTGAGTAAAAAGGATATTAAAAATGGCAATGACATATCAATTAAACAATGAATCCAATCCGTAAAAAAGATATATTATAACTCTTTACAACTAAGGAAAGAGGGTATATTATAACTCAATAAAGATGATTTATTAGATCTCAATAAAGAGGATATCAATGACAATGACATGACATGAGGATATCAAGTATGAATGAAGCATTTACATGAATGAACCAATAAATCCAATCCACACTTTACAACTCAGTAAAGAGGATATATTATAACTCTTTACAACTCAGTAAAGAAGAATTAATATATCAATAGACAATGACACGAGGATATCGAGTATGAATAAAGCATTCACATGACATGAGGATATCAAGTATGAGTCCAGCATTGACATGAAGTAAGAATGATATCAATATTGGCACGAACTAACCATGAAAGAGGATATCAATAGACCGATGACACGAGACATGCAGATGATATGAATCAAGCATTGAACTAATGAACTAAGAATGAAATGAAATGAACTATGTAAAATGGAAGCATTGATCTAATGAACTATGTAAAATGGAAATGAAATGAATTATATAAAATGGAAACAAAAAATCATATCAATTAATGATGGAAAATCATATTAATTAATGAATTATTTAATGAACTAAGCATGTAAAATGGAAATGGAAAATTGGAAATGAAATGAACTATGTAAAATAATGGAAATGAAAACGGGATATCAATTAATGAACTAAGCATGAAATACGTAAAATGGAAATGAAATGAATTATGTTAAAGAAGATATCAATTAAAGAATGAATTCAAATCTAACCATTATTTTGTATTCAAATCTAACATTTATTTAAGAATGAAATCAATATTATACAATGAATTCAAATCTAACATTTATTTAATATAAATTCGATTAAAAGAATAACTTCAAAACTAAAAGGAACATCTAGTTTACTTGTGGTTGTAAAACAATATATTAAAAATATTTTTTTTTTTAATAGAAACGGGTATTTTATATATTTATCAAAAAAGGTCATCATTATAAAAAGGAGATGACAATATCTCTATCATCCGACTTATGTTGTGTTTACAATCATCCTTTCCAAAACCATAAATAAACGATATTTTTAGGCTGTAAACACTACATACTTGCCATGTAAAAATGGCTACGAAACTGTGAAGCAAGACTTGATATTTACACTTCATAGAAACCTGGATTTAGAGTGTGAGGGGCCAGCTTCGTCCCATTGTGGCGCGCTATTTTCCTCTGCTTGGGCTATGTCTCCTTGCTTCTGTGCTTGAGCTTCTCCTTCGCAGGCACGGTCCGAGAATCCGACGGCAATTGGGACATGTTGATCATTGCTGGCCACCGAGTGTAAGGTGGAAGGGATCCAGGATTCATCGGTGCGAGCGGGACGTGGAGAGTGTTGAAGATTTCTAGGCCGCTGGTTGAGCTCTTCAATCTGTCTCGTGTTGTGATTTAAGCCTCTCATGGTGATAACTAATTCCTGATTGTGCCTGAATTCCATTCTTTGCATTTGCTATTGCATCTCGACCACGTTTTCCCAAATTGATTGGTTTTCTTG
>JZKD02S0280100.1:19659-50082 GCA_000966675.3 Picea glauca
GGGGGGGTTTGAGGAGGCTCGACTGCCTGCACCTGAGTGCTCCATTCCTTTGAATCCCATTTTTCGTGTTGACATATGAATGCTGTGTTCTCTAGATTGTAGTCTTCCTTGCACTTTTTCTTTTGTTGCTTCTTCTTCTCTGACCTCTTTATTCGATCATCGTCCTTATTTCTTGGGTTTCTCTGGCAAAAGTTCTCCTTCTTTTCTCTCTTGTAGATTTTGCACATGTAGATTTGAGCTAGATCCTTCTTGTTACACTGGTGGATCTGAATATTCCATAAAGGGGTCCTTTGTATCAGGGTCATGAAAATTGCCAGTGAGTGGAGGGTCAAGGGGCAAGGAAGGGAGTGTTGATGGTGAAGGATTTTGCCTGGAGGAGGGCTCGCCAAGGAATTCGAAGGAGTTTCTACTTGGAGGGAGGTTACTGTGCGGTGGAATGGCCTTTTTTGGGGGAGATTTTGTAGCTAGGGCTTGCCTTGTCTTTGCTAGTGGTTTGGAGCCTGAGGGTCATGCATGAGATCCAATGCTTTTTCCAGTGGCATTTTTTTACGCACTTGCTGCCAACCATCTTCCTGGGGTGGGGTTTCGGTTTCTGAGGATTGCTTAGTGCTTGGGCAATTTTTTGCGAAATGGATGTATTCATGGCAGGATTTGCACTTGAAAGGTAGTTGTTCATAGTCAAGTTTTTGGATGTGGGTCCAATCATCTAGCTTCAACTTGATTGCTTCTGGGAGCCCTTTTTCTAGATCTACTTCTACACAGATTCGTGCACATGAGTATAGGATGGATTTGGGTTCCACCCTGTCGATGTACTTCCCTAAAACATCTCCTATGCTTTTTAGCACTTCATCTCCCCAGCAATGAAAGGTAGATGCAGAAGCCATACCCAGATTCTTACCGCTGAGGGAATGTCATTTTCAGGGTCAAAATCCGGTGTCCATCTATTTAGGTAGAGTCCTCTAGGGCCAAAAACATAGGGTCCGTTTCTAAAAATTAAGTCTCTATCTGATTTAAGTTCAAAATAGAAAATGTATAATACCTTACTACAGAAGAAGTGATTCATCCTTCCTTGAACCAAAGGATGCCAGTTCCTCTCAATCCACAGATCTATTTTTCACGGTGAAGGACAAAGCCCCATAAACTATCCAACTAGGGCATGTGATGCAAACAAGAGAGCTTTCCGTCTCGCTGTCGTACTGGGGATTGAAATTTCGGGTATCTGATCCAATTTGTTGACAAATTGGGAGGTGCTTTGCTGGGCCAGGGGGGGGAGGAGGGGTGGCCAGGGGGCTGAGGGGCAGACGATTAGGGTTTGGGTAGGTTATGCATGTATAATATATTGGAAATAATATTAATAAGAGAATGTCTCTAATTTTTTAGACATGGGAATTAACTAACAATTTTATTGTTTTAGCATAAAAAATGTCAAATTTGAAACAATATCTGGAAGTTGATGTGAAAAAAGATGAAGGGTTTTATAAAGAGACAATCACTACTTTTTTGATTAAAGTTTCAAATATGATCGAGCATAAAATAAAGGAAGAAGACTTACCCTCCCTAGCTCGCATTGAACAATAAAAGGCTTGTTGGACAAAAAGAATAAAATCATTAAAATAAATATTGGATGACCTTGATACTCTAAGTGTTAAAATGGGTGAATGTTATTTAAAATCAATTGAATTGAACTTAGTTGGAACTATAGGAGAGGTTCATGACACAAAAATCATTTTAAATTCAGTGTTTATGACTAAGGAATAGTTTGAGGCAAAATTGGAAACATTAAAATATGCATCAATGGAAAGGTTCAATGGTCTAACGAAAAACTCATACTTTGAGGTCGATAATTGGTTAGTCAATTATGTGAACACGAGGATACAAAATATGCATTACATCAAGTTTCAATTGACCACTGAGACATTGAAGATTCATTGTTTGATATAAGAGTGAGACAAGAAGTAAGTGTTGCGCCCATGAGGGATTATGTTGAGAATTGGTTAAAGTAAGCCTTAATCAACATAATTAAAGAAAATCAAGAAGTGGCAGTTACAACCAGCCCACAAACCACAATTTAGGAGAATAAAAAATGACCATAGGCAAGAAAATAGAAAGAGAGAGAACACCATCACAATGAGTAAAAACGATCACATTCTCAATTATTTTCTCTTCTTGTTCATAAGACATCTAATTATGTTTTATCTATCCCAAGAAAAACATAATCGATTTATTATTATTTCCCTTTGTCTTCCTTTTAGGTCCATCCCTGTTTCGATTTTTCATTTTATGGTCCATGGGAGCCCAATCCTAGTCCAACTTTGGAAAAATGCATTTTATTTTTAAGACTATCAAAGACTACATTATTTTTTGAAAAAAATCCCAGAGAACTACTTTAGGGATAAACTTTAATAATATCTTTTGAACTATGAGTTTTGAGTATAAAATATTTAAAGTTTTCCTATCATATTCTATCCTATTTTGAATGAAAAGGTTTTTTTTTAAAGTTCTCTCATATGTGGTCCTTTTATATTTCTTTCCTTCAATGTGATAAAAAATATTGAATACCATGATGGATGCGAGAGTTATTTTATATTTTCAGCAACTGATATTTATTTTCTGTATAATATTTTTGAAATGTTTTATTTTTACGAGTGAAGATTCCTCGTCTGCTTCTCAAGAATTCTTTGATGTATGCATATTATTTTAAATCAACAATATTTTATTTTATTGAGTGAAAAAGATTTGGAGTTTACTATTTAGTATTCTACTATTTTTCATATTACAGTTCCATGATATTCAAGATATATCTTTAAAGAATTTACATAGGAGTACCATGATATGAATTTTAGGGGGTATATGGTCTAAATTTAGATGAAAAAGTCATAAAACTATAAAACTAATAGATTGTCCATGTGGATCAAGGAGATGCCCACCTCCTCATTAATTAATTGGGATACCAGGTTGCCCATATGGGTCAAAGAGAGTCCCACCTCTCCATTATTGTATTGGGTTTTATTTTCCACTACTTAGTTAGCTGGGTAGTTAAATCTATTATTATAATAATAGAGACTCATTTAATGATCTCTTCCCATTATTGTACTGGGTTTTATTTTCCACTACTTAGTTAGTTGGGTAGTTAGATCTATTATAATAATAATAGAGACTCATTTAATGAACTCTTTTTGACTTTTTCCAATGGACCATTTTGTAATGCTATATAAAGGACTAGCACGCCTTCTCATAATATCAAGTTACTCATTTTGGCTTCTCTCATATTTTCTATTGTTCATTGTGAGATTAATTAGCTCTAAATGATTTACTAGTAATGCGTTTTAGAGGTGAGGCTCCTCTTTGAGACTCACCTCCCAAATACTTCATTTACATGTTTTTTTTCCATGCTTCTTTTCATGCAATATTGACACATCTACACTTTGATATTTCATAACAGTCGAATGCCTTGTGACCTGCACAACTGCCTCGAGATACCCCTGACAACATCTAGGGTTTCTAACGTCGACCGCCCCTGCCATGGCCTCTAGCTCAGAGGATCACGATCCCCCTCAACCACCTATGCCTCCCGATCTTACAATGTTCCAAGCCCTGCTCTCCTCTTACACGAAATCCACAAAAGGAACTCCTTAGTCGCGTTTTGTAAAAAAGATGGATGAGATTCCAAAAGTCCCTATTCACTCCCCTTCCTCGAGACCTTTTCCCCTAAGATTAGAAACAAATGGCATGATTGGACAATTTATGGGACTTTGGCCATCCCCAAAATAAATGGATGGAGCAGAATTGGAGGAAAACGATAAAAAGACATATTTCAACAACATTCTGTGGTAAGGGATTCTATGTTTTCCTCTTTGAAAATAAAGCAGATATATATTTGATCTTTAGGAATGGCCCATACTTCATGGGCACTAGAGGAATGTATTTGAATAAATGGACTGTGGACTTCAGCCTTGAGAATGATATTCCTTCAATTGTTCTAGTTTGGGTCAGGATTCCTTTCTTACCCCTACACTGTTGGAATGATGAAACAATAAAAAACATTGGCAACACACTAGGAAGGTTCATCGATCGGGCCGAACCATGAGATGATCTGCAATCATGCGCACATCTTTGTGTAGAGGTAGACCTAGATAAAGGTATTCTAGAAGAAATCCAACTAACTCTATATGGGTGGTCATACATCCAAAAATTGGACTATGAACAACTCCATTTTAAGTGTGAATCCTGCCGTGAGTATGGACATTTCGCCAAAAACTGCCCCAAGGCTATCCAGGAGAATCTTGAATACAAAGCGCCAGATCAATGGAATCCAACAAAAAGAAATAAATCAATGAAAAAAATAGGAACCCAACAACAAGAAAGGAAAAACAACTCCAGGCCCCCCTCGCCAAGTAAAGAGAAATCCCCGATACAAATCGATGATGAAGAAGAAAGTAGAAAAGACAAATTTGATCCCCTAGAAAACCTAGAGGTAGGAATGATCAACTCAAAAGAAAGAACAGAAGAAATCCAACTAGTTCTAGATCATGATTTCACTTCGGCCCCAGTGGAGCTAGATCCCCAACCCCATGATCCTACCCAAGAACAAGAGGATGATATCCAGGAAGACTCAGGAGAAGAGTTGGATATGTAACTCCTAAAGATTGCCAGAACCATGAAAGTAGGAAGGAAAGCCAATAAAAATAGAAGGGAAAAAGCAACTAATCAGGATAAGGAATTAGGAACCCAACCAACACTGGAAGAAATTCTTAAAAAAGAAGGAAAAGGTGGGAAAGCCCCAACAACAAAGGGACAATCTCAACCCACAAAAAGGGGGGCAACAAAACACACTAGTAAATAATGAAGGTAGTCTCCTAGAATTGCAGAGGATTGGGACAGAGGGAAAAAAAAGAAGCCATGGGAAAACTAATCAGAACATAAAAGCCCCATATCCTCCTAATTCAGGAGACAAAACTGCAGGGAGATGAAGCCCTGTGAGAAATGAAGCAAATCTGGAAAACAAGCAACAAAACAACGCTTAATGCCAGAGGAGCATCGAGAGGGATCTATACTATGTGGAACACCCAACTCTATAGATACGAACAAACAGTAGAATCAACACACTGGACGCTGGTCAAATTAAAGCATCTTCAATAAGGTATCACCTACCCTATCTGTAATGTTTATATGCCTAATAATTATTGGGAAAAAAGGGACTGTTGGGATTCTTTAATGAAAATCAAAGAGCTAGGAGCCCAAAAGAATTGCATCATAGCAGGATATTTTAACACAACCTTACATTAAGGGCGGAAAAAAGGAGGAACTACTATAAGGGACCAATTCAGGGAACAAATGGAGGATCTAATCTCAGAACTAGATCTATTCAATGTTCAACCCTCTAAAGGGAAATACACTTGGAGTAATAAAAGGCTAGGGGTGGGACAAATAGCTTCAAGACTTGACCAATTTCTCATTCATAGCTATTTCCTTCTCCGCCCGCTCAACATTTCCTCCCAAATTTTCCCTTGGGGTATTTCATATCATCATCCAATAGCCCTCTCCATTGACAACGTAGAAAATATGGGACCCATTCCCTTCAAATTCAACCCAATTTGGTTGGAGTCCTCAAACTTCCTCCCCCTAATCTCCTTGATCTAGTCAACCTGGGTGGACGAAACCCCTGTGTATATTTGGGAACAAAATCTAAAAAAGGAAAAACAAGCAATAAAGGACTGGGTTAAAGTCTCCTTCCACAACACAAGAGGAGAAGTTGAAAGATATAAAATTTAGCTAGAAGTTATTCAGGAGGAAATGGACACTAATGAAATTCACAATAGACATCTAGTGTAGGAGAAAGAACATTTTCAAAATTATTTAAGAGCACTCCATAATGAATAAAAGGAGTGGAGACTCAAATCTAGTGCATTGAGGCTCCAAGAAGGGGACAAAAATACTTCCTTTTTCCATAAGCAGGCCAAAGCAAGTTAACACAAAAACACAATGGAGGAAATAGAAACAACCACAAGAGAAATAGTCAATTCTTTCGAGGAGATAAAAAAGGAATCTTCCTCCCATTTAAAAATATTTAAACCCAAGATGGGGTAGATAACAAAGAGCAGAGTTTACAATTCATGGAACAGAAACCACATCTGATAAAGGAAGAGGATAACCAAGAGTTGAACAAGGTGGTCACGGAAGTGGAAGTTAAAGAATTTGTCTACCATATGATCCTATCAAAGCCCATGGGATGGACGACTTCACTCTCCATTTTTACAGAGATTGTTGGGAAATAATAAAAAAGTATTTACTCCGTATGATCAGATATGTCCAAAATTCTTGCAAGTTAGGAGGAGCTACCAATACCTCCTTTCTTGCCTTGATCCCCAAAGAAAAAAATGCAAAATCCTTTGATCGATTTCGTCCCATCTCTCTCTGTAATGTCTCCTACAAAATCCTAACAAAAATCATAGTGAACAGAATAAAGAAACTTCTCCCACGAATCATTCTTCCCAACCAAGGGGGATTTGTGGAAAATAGGCAAATTTGGGACAAAATAATCCTTGTGCAGGAGGCAATTCACACCAGTGTTACTAATAGAGAAAAATTAATGATAATTAAAATCGATATGGAAAATTCCTTTGATCGAGTAAAACACAAGTTCCTTTTTGATGTGTTAAAAAAATTTGGTTTCAACCAATCCTTTGTCTCATGGATCGGGGCTTGCATATCGTCCCCCTGGATAGCACCCTTGATAAATGGGAGCCCGACCCCGTTCTTCCAAGCTACAAGAGGACTTCGACAAGGCTTCCCACTCTCTCGAATGTTGTATTTCATCATGGAAGAAATGCTGAATACAATATTGGAATATGAAAGAGCCAACGAAAATATCCCAGGGCTGAAAATAGCAAGGGGTGTCAGAAGGTTAAACAATTCACAGTTTGCTGGAAACACTCTTCTCCTTGGAGGAGCTTCACAAACTATGGCTAGAAGATTCAAAATAGTCCTAGACCAATATGAAACAACTTCTGGGGTCTTATCAATAAGCACAAAAGCCAAATTTATGCCTGGAACACAAAATATTGTACAATGGATAGAATTGCCGACATCCTACAATTTCCGTCTCGATTGAATGGAAGTAATTTAGGTATCTTGGCACTCCCATCAGTATAAAATCCTTCTCTGGGGAGGCATGTCATGTGATCCTTCAAAATATCAAGGACCAATTCGAAATTTGAGGAGCAACTTGGCTGAACTTAGCCAACAGGGTAGTCTTAATAAAGTCAATTTTATCCTTCTTTCCAATCTTCTAATTTTATGCTCTCTATGCTCCGGTGGGAATCAAAAAAGAAATGGCCAAACTAATCAGGAAATTTCTTTGGCAAGGGGGAAAGGACAATGAGAGAAAAATCCATATGGTAAACTGGTCTACTGTCTGCACCCCTAAAGAAAATGGGGGACTGGGTATTCGAGACCCAAAAAAGATAAACATAGCCCTGGCGGAAAAGTTAATTTGGTGTTTAATCATTGGAGGAAACAAAAGGTGGAAAAAATCAATTTGCAATAATTATCTGTCAACAATTAGAAAGAGGTGTTTGGATGTAGTCAATCTCAGTCAATCAGGTTCCCCCATCTGGAAGCTAATCCATGCATCAATGTCTCTCATTCAAAACCATCTCAGCTGGAGACCAGGAAACGACAAAGAAATTAAGATTTGGGATGATCACTTCTCAGACAAGTGTATACTCTCTTTTATCTCTGCTATGGACCCCTTCAGACATTGGCTAACCTCTGAGGGGAAAACCACTCTCTTTAATATATCTGAATGGAAGATTAATGGTGCTTGGGAAAACTGGAACTTGGGAGAGGTCCCCCCCTACTAAGAAATGAGGCCCATTAGTTCCTCTTGGTTGTCTCAAGGTCCGTCCCAATTCACCTTAGTCAGAGGGACAATATAAGTTAGGGAGAGGCCGGGTACACAGTGAGGTTGGGATACAAAAATCTCCCCCAAGAAAGCGATTTGCCAGATAAATCTTCCATCTGGAAAGAAATGTGGAACCCAAATAGCCTACCAAAGACAAATATATTTGGTTGGCAGTTAGCTCACAACAAGATTTTAACAGGTGGAAACTTGAATAAAAGAGGTTATATGGGGCCATTCAGATGTGCTCTCTGTAACCAAAACCTTGAAAGCACTGACCACCTTTTCCTAAATTGCAATTTC
Organism: Picea glauca; assembly: GCA_000966675.3. NCBI lineage: Eukaryota > Viridiplantae > Streptophyta > Pinopsida > Pinales > Pinaceae > Picea > Picea glauca. Next base: position 27,863 of record JZKD02S0280100.1, read on the forward strand.
ATTAAACAAATGATGCACAATGTCTTCTTAGAGCTAGTCCCTCAAATCTCTTGGCCGACCAGTAGAAAAAGTCTGATTGGAAAATGGAGTAAACACTTCAAAGGCTCACTCCACAAGAGCCCAAATTTAAGCTAAGTCTTGAAGGCATCGATTAAATTTGTGTACTGGAAAATATGGCTGACAAGAAATAAAAGAATTTTCAAAGAGAAGCTAGTCCCCCCCCCCGCTAGTAGCAGTTATTGCAATCGGCCAGTTGGGGGAGTATATCTCATTCAGGAAATAAAAAACCCAGGAAGGTGGTCCCCTGCTAGCAGAAGAAGAGATCTGGATAAAAAAAATAAATCTTCCCGTCGTCCACCCCATCACTTTGCCAAAAAAATCATGCTAGTAGCTTCAATTTTACCCCTCGTATTTCAAAAATTGGATAAATGCCCAAGATTGTCATATTTTCTGTTTCAATGGTGCTTCAAAAGGTAACCCGAGGGAGGTAGGTGTAGGAGGAGTTTTGTTCAACCCTAGAGGACAAATATTTCTAACTTACTCTTGGAATCTGGGCATAACCACCAATAACCTAATAGAGGCCTATGCGTTCTTCCAAGGAGCTCTTCTAGCTCAGGATTGTCATCTCAGCCAAATAATTATTCTAGGGGACTCCAAGAACATAATCCGACATTTCATTAAAAGAACAAACCGGAAGAATACAAAGTTGAAAAGACTCATTGAAAGGACCAAGGATATACTATCCACCATTCAATCCTCTTTCTACCACATTCGATGCATAAACAATGGGATAGAAGACAAGCAAGAAAATATAGCTATAGGAAGGGGTCCTGGTCACATGGACGTATTGGGAAGGCACTATTTCCTTGCCCCCCCCCTAATTCCCCAACCCCCTTTTGTTTACGCTCCACCTGGTGCCTACTCCCACGTGATGTCTAAGAAAAAAGGTGTAAGAGGTAAGCCGAGCGTCAAGCTCAAAGGAACTTTGTACTTGCGCATCCTCTGGTTCATGGGAGCTTGTATGCTCTAGGATGATTATATGGATTTATTGGTTTGCAAGGATCTCATCCTCCATGGGAACATGTTGCATTCGTCACTCCACGCCCACCCTGCATTCAACAACCTCACCTCCACATTATTTTGCTCGAGAAGAAGGATTGTGAAAGGATTGCAGCCATGCTCCATAAAAAGCAGATGCTAGCAATACCTGCTGCATCTACACTTGAACATCATTGCATCTCTGAGTTTGAACTACCTCCTTTCTTATCTACAAGAGGAATTCAGGATGGCCAATGCCCGATTCAGTGTTTTAGCCAGCTAAATTAGAACCCGATAATGCAGATTTTATTTGGGAAGGGAATTTAAAGAGAAGAGGTAGTATGAGATTAGGACATAGCTCCAATAGAAATGGTACAACAAACAAAGAAGCATGAAACAATGACCATCCAAGGATCAACACAGTCACTAGTTTGTTCAAATATTGTAACAAAGGATGCTTCAACTACAAATTTTTCTGTGGTAATAACGAAAGTCTCCCTACAGTCCTAGGTTGCTTCATTACCAGTGAAGACATAGGAGGCATAAAAAAAGGTAATACTAACAAATGAAGTTACAGAGATAGAAAAAATAGAGGCAATATCAAAGATAGCAACACCAACGATAATGCCAACCCTGAACAAGTCAAAGAAATCAACAACAAGTGGAGGAAGGTATCAATAGTAAGACTATCTGTTAATATGGCTCAACGCTGAGCTCGTGAAAGGTTGGAGGATGAAATGGTGGAAGAAAACTTCTCCACCACACAACAATTGGCACTGTGTTTGGACTCTCATAGTTCCACACTTAACTTTACCCTGGATACACTAGCACAACATTGCACCCTAATGAACCAGCTACAAGATGAAGTCGATTTTCTCAGATGTCAAGGGGAGCGAATGCAAGTAATGCACGAAGCCATGACACAATTCTTCAATGCAAAGCCATAATGAGGAGACAGGAAGTAGGGTCGACCCAATTATGCCTGATCTAAATGTAGCTCTTGAACCACTGCTAGAAGAAGAACGATCTTTAGAGGAAGACCAAGTGTAAGCAGATCAGTAAGGAAATTCCAATTTTGTAAAAATGGCATAAATAAATATTTTTTAGAGATAGTTTTTTGCTAGTTCGATAAGCTTAGATTTCGAAAGTAGAATCTGTGAAAAACTCTTTGATTTAAGCCTTTGCTGGAAATTTTGTAGCTGGTATCCTCTACCCGTATCCTCTTTTGTACTATGCGACCTCAGACGTGCCCTTTATATATAATTTTTTTTTCTCCAGTTTTTGTAAAAAAATATATTGGCACATCTAAGATCCTCCTCTCTTAGCATTCAAGCCATCCGGATCTCAACCCTCGAGATCCGAGTCAATGGTATCAGATCAGGTACGCTCTCCATCGAGATAAGGGTTTAAAGCATGTTGCGGGTTCAAAAATTTGCAGTAATCACCAACCTCCTTTTGGTACTATCAGAATCGATTTGGTGGACCATACACTGTAAGCATCACAGTTGGTCCACAGGCACTACATGGATTTTTTTTTCCCTCAGATCTTCGTTCACCATTATAAGGAAAACCATACATGGATTCACTACATTCATACATGGATTCACTACATCTATACATGGATCCGCTACATCCATTGGTCTGCAACATTTTCAACAAATTTGCAAGGTGTCCATGCTGCCGACAGAGGTTCCACAACCTCTACAACAACCCATGTTTCTCTACAAATCCTTGGCATCCTTTATGGCCCTCTACACTCAGCCAAATTCAAAGATGTGCTACGACCTCTACACAACATTTCAAAGGATCTACCATATCTCATTGGAAATATCTCTTCAATATCTCAAATGGGTATTTCGTGGAATCTCATTTGGCTTCCTGGTTTGAGAGATATCATTGATTGAATCTCAACATGTATTTGACCCAAGGAAGCCACGCATACCACCATCTTCAATGATACTTTTCTTCATGCTCAAGAAACTACAGAAGGAGTTCCAAATATGGATGGAACTATCTCTTCAATATCTAAAATGAGTATTTATCGGAATCTCATTTTGCTTCTTGGATTGAGAGATATCATTGATTGAATATCAACATGTATTTGACCCAAGGAGGCCACGCGTACCACCATATTCAACGATCTTTTTCTCCCTTCTCAAGAAACTACAGAAGGAGTTCCACATATGGCTGAAAATATCTCTTCAAGATATCAAATGGGTATTTTGCGAAATTTCATTTTATTGTCTGGTTCATGAGATATATTTGTTTGAAGCAACACATGTCTGTAACCAGCGTGGCTGCGCGCCCTTCAAATTCAGTTTGGTTTTTCTCACTCCATGGGGAACCTTAGAACAAGTTCCATATACTGATGGAAATATATCTTCAGTAGCTCAAATGGTTCTTCGACAAAATTTGATTTCATCACCTGTCGCAGAAGTTATGAATATATTTGTAGAAGGATGTTCATAGCCCCCAAAGTCACGATTTTTCCATATTGTTTTTTAAATTTTGGGATTTTATTAAAATTTCTTTATTTTTCTATCTATGTACAATGCCATTGTCAACTAGGTTATGGGTCAACCACACAAAACCCTTCTCTTCATTGGGTATTTTCACATTGTAATCATAATGGTATGATAATGGGGTTTCTTTTTTTAGCATGGATGAAATGATGGGGACCATCATTTTCTAAGGGGGGAGGAATGATCCGAATTTTAGGGGGTATATGGTCTAAATTCGGATACAAAAGTTATAAAACTAATAGATTGTCCATGTGGATCAGGGAGATTCCCACCTCCTCATTAATTAATTGGGCTAACAAGTTGCCCATATGGGTCAAAGATAGTCCCACCCCTCCATTATTGTATTTGGTTTTATTTTTCACTACTTAGTTAGCTGGGTAGTTAGATATATTATTATACTAATAGAGACTCATTTAATGAGCTCTTCCCATTATTGTACCGGGTTTTATTTTCCACTACTTAGTTAGTTGGCTAGTTAGATCTATTATACTAATAATAAAGACTCATTTAATGAGCACTTTTTGACTTTGTCCAATGGACCATTTTGTAATGCTATATAAAGGCCTAGCAAGCCTTCTCATAATATCAAGTTACTCATTTTGGCTTCTCTCATATTTTCTATTGTTCATTGTGATATTAATTAGCTCCGAGTGATTTACTAGTAATGAGTTTTAGAGGTGACACTCCTCTTTGAGCCTCACCTCCCAAATACTTCATTTACATGTTTTTTTTCCATGCTTATTTTCATGCAATATTGGCACATATAAGCTCCTCCTCTCTTGGCATTCAATCCATCCATATCTCATCCCCCAAGATCCGGATCATACCACCTCTAAAAAAACACAGGGGGATTTTTATACCCTCATGAGGCTTCTTTTTGGACCTTAACATATCTGAGCATCAACATTTTTGGCGACCATACTGGGGAGAAAAAAAGGATGATTTCACAGATAAGAATTCTAATGACCCAACCTCAATCAAATCAACCCTAGTTACAAGTTGGTCTTGGAAATCAAACGAGTGTTCTTCATCAATTACACAATTTGATATTGACAATAGCTAGAAATCATGAATATCTTGAAAGATCATGGGAAACCCTTTCTCGTGAAGAGGAAAGAGAGATCACAAGAAGGCAAAGAAGGTAAGATAGAAATTGAAATATAGAATCATACACGGGCCCAATAACAAGAAGTACAAGCAAACAATTTCATATTCCAGAAGTTGGTGAAAGTTCCACCACTGAGAAAATAAGAATTCCAATAATAGGTGACAAATAAGAGAATCTCTAGAATCATGAAGAGAGAAATGAAAGGCAGAGAATTCCAAGAAGAAGGTTTAGAAATACCCCACTTAATATTCAAGGAGAGAAACACCAATTTCCAACTCTTCCACAAGGAGTGTTGCCTACATTTTTAGGAGATAGAGTGATGGATCCAAAAGTACATATGGATCTATTTTTGAATACGTGTGAGATTCATTTAGTAGAACATGATAATGTAATGGTCGGACTTTTTCTTCAGACATTGGTAGGCTTGGCCTATGAATGATATATTTCTCTTCCTTCAATATCAATGTCATCATTTGATGATCTAGAAGTCATGTTTTTTACTATGTATGCTCCTCTAGTAGCATATCATACTGTACTCACACAATTGACCCAAATTCACTTGAAAAAAGGTGAAAGGATTAGATATTTTAATTTGATATTTTTCAAGACATTAAATCATATTCTTGAAGAACAAAAACCAAGCACTCAAGATATACTTGGATGTTGTTAAAATGCAATGCCCTCAAATGTAAAATTTGCTATCAGGGCCGCACAACTTGAAGACCTAGATGGATATATGCACAAAGAGATAGAGATGGAAGAAATCATGCTCGAAACAAATGTTGATCTTGAGATCATCCTTAGGAAATACCAAATACAAATGGATAATCTTGCTATCTCAAATCAAGGGGCATTGACTTTGAAGAATGTTGAAAATCGAGGAACAATGAATGTTTAAAATAGAGGAGTTAGTGGAGGAATTTTTCAAGGGGTAATCCCTAATGTAAGAAGTGATCCAACAACAAATCAAGAGACAAAACAAATATTAGAAATATATCAAATTATTCCAACGATTCGACAAATGCAAAATGAGATAACCAGATTGAGAATAGGAGAAAAGTTTACTCCTACGAATCAAAATCCTAGAGTTCCTACTCGTGATCTGTGAAGAAATCCTCTTCAAGAATAAATAATAAGAAATTATGATAGAATCAAAGAGCATAGGCAAAGACAACCTAGAGTGCAAAACCCTAATGTTGTCATATTAGAAGAGATCTTTGATGAAGAAAATTTTGATAATTTTGACCAAGAGGATGAAATAATTCAATATGAAAGTATTGAATCTGTACAGATGGATGAAGGTGAGTCATCCTTGTATATTTTTTTATGAACATGAAGAGTTAAATATCTCACAAGAAAATGTTGTGCAAACTAGGGCACAAGTCAATAAATTCAAAGAAAAAGAGAAAAAAACAAAACAAATGTTCTTGAAACATCAAAATAGAAAGTCGTCACAAATCAAATGAAGAATCCTCCACATATGAATTATAATGTAATTGATGACTTGAATAAGTTGAGGATTACTCTCCCTTTCATGGAAGTTGTAAAAATACCACAACAAAGAGAAAATATTCTCAAGATTCTGGATGAGTCAACTACAAGAATTGAAGATGTTGTAACAAATTTCAAGCTCCAACAAAATATTTCAATAGTCAAACCAAGGGGTAAGGTCCCATCATTCTACATCACAATAGAAAATAGTGATGTAGTATTACATAATTGTTTGGTTGATAGTGGATCAACCAATAATATTATGCCCTTGTCAATAATGGAGGCTCTGGGAATGGGATGTACAAAGTATTATGAAATTGGAGAAAGTATCTATGAAACAAATTCAAGAAAGGTCCCAACATATGGGGAAATCAAACATTTTTGTTCCTGGATAACTGTAGCACCCCATATTACAATTGTTTTCACTATCATTGTAGTGGACTTGCCTGCAAATTATGGAGTAGTTTTAGAAGAGATTGGTGCTCACTAATTGGAGGTTACATCATGAATGATAGAAGATGTATGATGTTACCAAACAAAGACGTAACAATGGTGAAAGTTTCTCGAGAAGCCAGAAAGACAATTTCTTTCAGGAAACAATATAATGAATTAATGCAAGACTACATCGATGCCGGAATTGGAAACTATGTTGTGTTTGATCCAGAGCATCCAAGTATTTCAAAACAAGAAGAAGATACTTTTGAAGGATTTTGGAAGATTCCTTTTGATGGTGCTTGCTCCAAATCTGGAAGTGGAGAAGGGATTGTTTTCAATACCCCCAACTCATTCATATATCCACACGCCACCAGACTCAAATTTCCTTGTACAAATAATGAAGTTGAATATGAAACGTTAATCCAATGAATGAATTTTGCACTACAAATGAAAATTGAACACTTGATAATAACCGATGATTTATAGGTAGTTATAAATCATATAAATAATAAGTACAAGATAAAAAAAGAGAAATTGAAATTTTATGCCAAAAGAGTAAATGAAATCATGAGTTCTTTCAGTTTATTTCACATTTCTTTCATACCAAGAGATAAGAACCAGAAGCTAGACTCATTGGTGGTTGTCACATCTTTATTCAATCCTGATGATTCGCAGAGTCAAAATACATTCGAGGTCAAAACGATTTTCATACCTTCAGTTCTTGATAATCAGGATTACCTCCAAGTTTTTGAGAATGATGAGCAGTTGGATGAATTTCTTGTTGATATAAATTATTCTGTAGAAATCCCCAAAGATCCAAATCATGTATCTCTTTCAAAATATTGTATCAATATTGAATCTATCTTCACAAGAGATGGCCAAACTAAATTTCCTGACTTGAAAGAAGAAGTGTCCGTTAGAAAAGTGAAAGAAACTTAGAAAATAAATATTGGCACTGAAGATTCTTCGAAGTATGTAAATCTCGATACCAGTTGCATCGAAAAAGAAGTTGATCAATACATTGCTTTGTTCAAATAATTCTATGATTTCTTTGCTTGGTCGTATGGCGAGTTAAAGGCGTATGATAAATAAATATTCAACATATCATACCAATGAAAGAAGGAAAAAGTTTTTCAGGTAGCAATTGAGGATTGTGAATACTAAATTAAAACCCCTAGTAAAAGTTGAGTTGGAAAAGTTGAAGAAGGCCATAAATTTTTCCAATTAGACACTCAAAATGGCTTTCTAACCTGTTATAGTAAGGAAGAAAATTGGGGAGATTCATATTTGTGATGATTTTATAGATTTGAATAAGGAGAATATTAAATACAATTACGCCCTCCCTAACATGGAAATGCTCTTGCGACAAGTGACTGATTCAACTCTTATGTCTATGTTAGATGGTTTTTGTAGATATAACCAAGCATTGGTTGCATAACAAGACATGCTTAAAACTTATTTCATCACACCTTGGGACACATATGCATATGTACATATGCTCTTTGGATTGAAAAATGTTGGAGCTACTTTTCAAAGGGAAACAAATCATGCCTTCAATGATTTAATTGGAAAATTTATGAGTGATTATCAAGATGATCTTACTATTCATTCCAAAGTAAGAGAAAAGAACATCGAGCATCTAAGGCAGATATTTGAGCTATGTAGATTATATGGAATATCATTGAATCCCAAGAAATGTTTGTTTGCAGTTTCAGAGGGAAAACTCTTGGGACATATAGTCAATAAAGAATGAATTTACATTGATCTAGAGAGAGTTAAATCTATCAATGAATTGAGCCCTCCAACATTGAGAAAATGAGTACAATCATTTTTTGGCAAGATAAATTTTGTAAGAAGGGTTGTCTTATATTATTCCACAATTATGAAACTGATAAATGTATTATTGAAAAAGGATTGGAAATTTGAATGGACACAAGAAATTCAAAGAGCATTCACTAAGATCAAGCATGCAATCACTTCAACTCCAGTTCTTGTTAGTCCAAACTTTAATAAATATTTTATCATATATTATTTTTCTTCAGAAGAGACCATTGCTTCTATCTTCACACAAAGAAATATCAAATGAGAAGAGCTTCCAATAAGTTTTGTGAGTAAAACTTTACATGGCTATGAGTTGAGATATTCAAAAATAGAGAAGCATGCTGTTTCTTTGGTTAAAGTAGTGGCACACTTCAAAACTTATATCTTGTCATCTCATGTTATAACATATGTCTCAACATCTCTAGTTAAAATGATTATTAATAAAAAATTGAAAGAAGGGAAATGGGAAAATTGGCGTGCAAAAATTCAATAGTATGACATTGAGATCAAGCCATTGAAAGCAATACAAAAATAAGGGTTATGCAAACTTATGGTAGGGATTGATTCACTAAATGGGGTCATATCTATTTCAAAAAGATCTTCATCATCCACACTAGAATGGTATAAGGACATCATCTTCTATCTAAAATCTAGCTAATTCCTAAATGGTATGTCTTCAAAAGAAAGAAGGGCATCAAAGATGAAGGAAAACCAATATGTATTAGTTGTTGAAATACTTTTTCGAAGAAATTTTGATGGAATGTTGCTAAGATGTATTGATTTAATGAAATCCAAAAAGGTGCTTGTTGAATTCCATGAAGGAATTTGCGAAGGACATTTTTCACCTACAATGACATCACACATAATTATGAGAGTGGACTATTACTGGCCAACCATTTTTAAGGATTCATATGCAGTGATTAGAAAGTGTGTTTCTTGCCAAAGATTTTCTGGAAAAATGAAAAGAGAGACAATGTCATTGCAATTCATAACAATTGAATAACCTTTTGTACAATGGGGACTTGATGTCATTGGCCCAATTAATGCTAATTCAAGTAAAGTTCATTCTTATATTCTTACTGTAGCTGACTATTTTACAAAGTGGAAATAAGTTGTAGCTCTTAAGAAGGTTGATTTTGAAGAGCTCATTAATTCCCTCAAAGAGAATATTTTATCAAGATTTGGAGTTCTGGAGAAATTTATTACAAACAATGGATCAATATTTATTAGGTCAAATTTTACTAAATTTTATGGAGAAATTGGTATTATAATGGGACAATCTTCAAACTATTGTCCCCAGGGAAATGGTTTAGTTGAATCTACTAACAAAACATCGATCCAAATCCTTAAGAAAACAATTGATATAAATCAAAGAAATTGACATACACAATTAATAGATGCATTATGGGCCAGTAGACTAACACCGAAAGACAACATTGGGTTGTCACCATACACATTGGTGTATGGGAAAGAAGCAAAAATGCCAATTCATCTAGAATTGAATGCCTTGTCATATGCTATAAATTATAATGACATAAAATAAATTTCTCTTATATAAAGAAGATATAATCATTCAATGCACATGGAGGAACAAATAAATGAGGCATTTAGGAAAATAAATCAAAGACAATTATCTATAAAAATATATTTTAATCAATGTGTTTCAACCGAAGATTTTCAAAAGGGACAACTGGTATTATTGTGGAACAAATGCAAGGAGAAATATTCTCTACAAACGAAATTTGAAGCATTGGGATCTACCCTTATATGATTGAAAAATTCTTGGGATATAATTCTTATTTGATTTGAGATATAAAGGGAACATTTAAAATGTTTCCAATCAATGGAAAACATCTCAAAAGTTTTTTCTCTTTATCAATCTTGCTCTCAACTATACATAATTTTCATCTTTCCTATACATATTTTGTAAGCCTATATTTTTCTTTTTCTTTTCTCATCCTGACTCCATGCCCAATGGGAGAGATTCTAGATTCTTAGTAACCCAAAGGGGGTTTCTATCCCATAGTTGGAGCCACCTATTGATCCTAAAATTTTCTAAGTCATAAGTCTCTCTCTCTTATATCATGTTCCTTGAATATTTTTTAATTTTATCATCTTCAACTGGGCGAAGATTATTTCTGGAGAAATCTCTTCGCAATTATTAAATTTCAAGCAAAACAAGAGATTTTGTATGTCTTCTTATTTTATATTTTCTATCACCTACTCTCATGTCTTAAAGGGTTTGAGTGTGGGAAGACAAGTTGACTGTAAAATTGACCCAATACCAATGTGGTACAAAGCCTTATGGAAACAAAAGGCTACTTATCATTTTTATGAATTTTATAATGCATTTGTCTCTTCTTTCAAGAAACTTATCTTTGGGCCGAGAACATCCAAACTATCATTGGAAGCATCAACCTTCCTGGATAAAAAGGGGAGCATTGAAAGTATGGAACACTATAGTGTTGTTAGAATCTATTGTTCTGATTAAAGGCCTCTTTATCTCCCATACTATGTTCTTGATAACATGTTTGTTACAAAGGTTTCCAGACAATACAATTTTTGGGTACATTTTTTCATGATAAAATAAAGAAACAATTCATTTATTTACTGTGGAAAAATGGGGAATTTTTGTTAAGAAGTATTTCAAAAATTGATTAATTTTCAGTGCAGTTGGACTAATACATTTTAAAGTTTGCGAAAGAAATCACGGGGTTCGACCCCAATCAATTTTTCATGGACCATATGAATTCTGCTGGTTTTAGTATTTCACTTTCAATACATTTTTATTTTAAGAGGAGGAAGGCGATAGTCAAGACCCACCAACAATAATTGTTGAAAATAAAATATAGGATATCAAGATTGTCATTAGTACTACAAAGAAGCACAAACATAGGGGAAGAGTGGTTAATGAAATAAGTACTCATTCTTCCAATGTTTCACAGAGAATCGACCTACCCAAGAAAATTTTTCAGTCAGCTACACTAGAGAAAAATAATTCTTCGACCAATAATTTCGACGATGAAGGTGACCAAAACCCTCCGAAGGGAAAGTTGGAGTGGTCTCATAAGCTTCAGGTTAAAAGAAAAAGACAAAGTTCTAGAAAGAGGTAGAAAATATCGTACCTGAACAAGAGGTTGTCCTTGAAGACATGGAACTTGATGTTAATATTAAAAATATAGAATTTTCCAATGATGAACAAAGAATTCAAGAGAGCAGGGAAGTTGCAGCTAAAATTGCAACTCAAGAACATGCCTTTTCATAAGAAGAATCTTTCACAGTAAAGAATGCTATGTTCAATAAAAGTTCTAAAAACTTAATTTTCGAAAGACTTCATTCAAATAATAAAAGGATTCAAGGAAAATCCAATTATGAGTTAGATATCAATGGTGTACCACCTTCCAGAATTGCCCGTAATCACACAACTACAGGGGAAGCACTTGAAGTATCGATTGTTGAGATGGAAATATTAAATTCCAATTTGAAAGAAAGAATCAAAGAATTGGAAACTGCATTGATGCCACCTCGAATATTTTCAAATCCAATCACTACTATGAAGCCATGGGAGACTTTGTATGGCACACCAAAGTCTAGTTCGAAACTGAAAGGGACATCAAGTTTACTTGCGGTTTTTAGACAATATATTGGAAATAATATTCAAAAGAGAATGTCTCTAATTATCGAGACATGGGAATTGACAAACAATTTTATTACTTTGGCATCAAAAATATCAAATATGAAATAGTGTATGGAAGCTGATGTGAAAAATGATGAAGGATTTTATTAAGAGGCAATCACTACTTTTGGGTTTAAAGTTTCAAATATGACCAAGCATAAAATAAAGGAAGAAGACTTACCCTCCCTAGCTCACATTAAACAATTAAAGGCCTGCTGGATAAAAAGAATAAAATGCTTAAAATAAATATTGGATGACCTTGATACTCTAGGTGTCAAAAGGGGTGAATGTTATTTAAAATTAATTGAATTGGAATTAGCTGGAACTATAGGATAGGTTGATAACAAAAACTCATTTTAAATTAAGTGTTTATGACTAAGGAACAATTTGAGGAAAAATTGGAACCATTAAAATCTACATCAGTGGAAAGGTTCAATGGTCTAACATAATACTCAAAATTTGAAGTCGAGAATTTGTTAGTCAATTATGTGAACAAGAATGAGGATATATAAGACACATTATATCAAGTTTCAATTGAATACCGAGATATTGAATATTCATTGTTTGATATAAGAGTGGGATAAGAAGTAACTGTTGCTCCCATGAGGGATTTCCTTAATCAACATAACTGAATAAAATCAAGAAGTAGCAGTTACAACCAGCCCACAAACCACAATTCAGGAGAATACAAAAGGAATATGGGCATGAAAATAAAAATAGAGAGAACACCATCACAATGAGTAAAACCAATCACATTCTTTTCAATTCTTTTCTCTTCTTGTTGATAAGTCATCCACTTGTGTTTTATTTGTCCCAAGACAAACATAACCGATTTCTGATCATTTCCCTTTGTCTTACTTCGAGTACATCCCTTTTCTGATCTTTCATTTTATGGTCCACAGGAGCCCAATCCCAGTCCAACTTTGGAAGGATGCATTTTATTTTTAAGACTATGAAAGACTATATTATTTTTGAAAAAAATGCTAGAGAACTACTTCGGGGATAAACTTTAATAATGTCTTTTGAACTATGAGATTTGAGCATAAGATATTTAAATTTTTCCTATCATATCCTATCCTATTTTGAATGAAAAGACTCTTTTAGAGTTCTCTCATATGTGGGCCTTTTATCTTTCTTTCATTGAATGTGATAACAAATATTGAATATTGTGATGGATGTGAGAGTTATTTTATCGTTTCTATAACTGCTATTTATTTTCTATATACTATTTCTGCACATATTATATTTTTATGAGTGAAGATTCCTAGTCCTCTTCTCAAGAATTCTTTGATGTATGTATATTATTTTAAATCAATGACATTTTATTTTATTGAGTGAGAAAGATTCAGAGTTTACTATTTAGTATTCTCCTATTTTTCATATTATAGTTCCACGATATTCAAGATAAATCTTTAAAGAATTTACAAAGGAGTACTACCTCTACAAAATGCAGGGGGATATTTATATCCTCATGAAGTTGTTTTTTGGACCTTAACATATCTGAACATCAATAACATTCAACACATTTTTTTAATACTCCAAGGAATATAACATATTCTTAAAAACATTATTGCTTTTATACCTTGGTACGATAGAATATGTCTTCGACACCACATCATTATCGAAAATTCATGCCAAAAAAAATTAGATGCAAAAATTGAATGAAAATTGTTGAACGTGTGTCCATGGAAAGAATCAATAAATTTTTAATGTCGTCATTCTTACAAGCAAGTGACCATTTAAAAAGAGACAATGAAGAAATGAACGATTCAAATATAAACTCTACATACCAAGGTTGAGTGACAAATTTTTGTGATTGAGCTTGATGCTTTGGAAAAATCCATACAAGTGCTATAATCCCTCACTCCACACTGGAACTTCTAAGTCATTGTAGTAATAGTAGAAGAACCTGCCAATAGGAAAACAATTATCGTTGAAATGCAAATCTAGATCAACAACTATGCATTTGACTAACTGTCAATGTCCCTTAAAACAAGATGTTAATTTATGTCATTGTACCTATCAATGAGTCTTTCATGCAATGCAATGTCAAGCTCTTACACAATGTTAATTCATGTCAAGATACCTATCAAGGAGTATTTCATGCAATCCAATATTGAGCACTATTGAGCCCTTGTAGAAGTCCATAGAGTGGATCTTTTGATTGCATTGAAAAAAATTCCAAGAGTCTCTTTGTCGATGACATTGAAAATTTTCCAGAAGTTGATCTGTTGTGCCTTGAAAAATATTAATGTAAATTCTCACTATGATTGAGAACGGAGCACAAACTTATGAAATTTAACACTTTTGAGAACATTTTCATTGAAAAACATCAATAACTATATTATAAATATGATATGTGCATGTAACACTTTTGATAAAAGTTTCATTGAAAAGCATCTGTAACTATATTATAAATATGATATGTGTATGTAAAGATTATTCATGAAATAAAGTAACTTTAAATTGTGAAACAATATGAATATTTACATACTATACTAGTGCATTTACCTCATTTTTTGATTTCATTAAGATGCCCATTTGACTGACACCCGTATGGATTTCGACAAACTCCCTCTCTCGCTATTCGTTGAACCCCTTTTGTCGTAATCACACCAATCCTAAAACTATGTCAGATATCTGACGTTCCAGACTGCCACGTGGCATGTGTGGAAAGATTTTAGGAAATAGATGTTCATCGCACATAATCATCACTATTACGACCATCATATAGTGGTAGTATTGCAACACATTGATATGCCACATGGAATTTTCCAAGAAATCATCACGAGGCAAGAAACCCTCGTTTTAGCGAAGACGACGATCATTACTATGACATAGGCGTGCATAAGTACCATCGGGAAGCCGATGTGGATGCCATCCAAATTGTGACTTTATGGTTGACGACCTGTGCCGGTGTGGTGACTTCGTGAAACACACAATCTGTTGGTGATCCAATGACATGGTGCGCCGAATTCATTGGAGACGCGACACGAAAGAGCTCCGAGTCCTATTGGAAATGATATGTACACATGTTGGAAGTCCGATGCCCGTACAATAAAGTAAAAAAAATAATCCAATTGCATTGGATATAGGGAGCAGGTTGAGCCAGATGTAGATGACAATGTTATTGATATATGATGATATAGACAATTAGGATTACAATTTCTATTGTTGCATAAAAACCTAATTCAATCTTGTTATAGCTTGCACAACTAAATGCACAGTCACACTTAAGAGATACATGTTTTTCTTTTAAACTGTGGTTTATGCCCTTGTGTAGAAATACACACCAGGCTTCACTAAAATGCATGCCCAAGTCTTAACACACCTACAATTTGAGTGGTTCAAGTTTGTGAGGGTGTCTTATATGATTTTACACATGTCTACATATTTATATTTTCATTTGCAAACACAAAAGTGGTTGTTGTGTGTTGAGGAAAAGGTATGAAGAACCTTACTCAAGCATTTTCAAATCTTGTTAGGCTAAGGAAAGATAGTTGGGAATGTTACCCGATGTTTATAACCTTTAATTCAAAACAATCTCTTAATCCAAAGGTAATATGTTCTAGGGACTAAGGCTGATTTTATATGTTATATGTAACTGTGAAAAAAGAAGAAGCGGAGATATACATAAGTGTGTACAGGAAAAGAGCCGAGAATAAAAGTAAAATTTGAACAATATCATAAGATAAGCATGTGACATTGGAATTAGAAAATTGATTTTTATATTAATTTCATTCTGAGATAAAAAGAAAAATTATATTTACAAACCTCTACAAGGGTGGGACCAAAGTCATATTTAGAAGCCTCTGATGAACACCATACAAAAAGACTTTGACAACAAAAGAAACTAAAGCTAAAGATCTAGATCATCTTGCCATAAAAGTGTTGTCACTTGACTCTGCAAAATATCCTTTATCAGTTATGAAATCCAATCCATAAACAAACAAGAACAAATGGAATGTCAAGAAAGATCATAACCTTTATAAACAAGTTGCTGAAAGATATGATTCAATTTTGAAACCTGCCTTCAATAAGACCTGTTGTCATCAAGATGGTTTAGCTTTCTAGTAAACTTAGAATGAATGAATAAAAATAAATATCTCACAAGTATAGAGTAGAACTTATATCAGAAGTTTTCCTTTTTTTCTCTCTGCCTTTGTATCTTCTTTTGATTGAGCTTTTATTCTTCTTCAAACAAGTTATGGTAGTTCAACTACCTTTATTTTGTTAATATTTAGTTAGCTTAACCACTAGTTTGAGACAAATATACAATAATAAAATAAATACGGGTCTATTAAATAATAACTAAATAGGTGGGACCCCTAATATCTTTGTTAAATTTTAACAAAATACTCCTCCTTCTTGTTACTCCTTTTTTATTGACTTCAATAGTCAACATAATACTAAATATAATAACCGAAGATATGCTCCAACATTTTCCTTGTAACCATTCACATAAATAGTCAAACATTTTGTTATTAAGAAAAACAAAACATGTCTGTTGACCAAAAATAGGATAATATCCACGTTGTCCAAAACATTTTGTCTAACTATATGCTTGTTTTCCAAAACAAAAGTCTATTTCCATACCAATAACGACATCAAAATCCATATTTACTATGAGAGGCGGTTTGCCTCTTTTCACTACTTCCCTCTCTTGATATTTCTATTGTTTTTCCTTATGTTGCAGCCTTAGGCTGATTGGAACCTTGAGGATGGATTTCGTTGACGACATGGGAGAAATTTTCTTTGAGGTGAAGATGGGAGGACACAAATTCATAGGAATTTTCTGAAGAGTTAGGGGAATTAGCCACTTGTTTCATCTTATCAATCTTTGGTTCGAGCATGGTGGTTTTGAGCCTTTTGATTGTATGTGAGGACTGAGTAAGTGAAAAAATGCAATTATCTTGGGCATTTGGATTGAATGGCAGTGGAGGAAAAGGAGGCAATGACAATGATACTATAGGCCAACCATTATGATGTGCAGTAGGATGATGGGCGATCTCTTGCCAACCATCATTGGTAGGTGGTTATGGATGCATAGAAACGTGAGGGGCAACAAAAATGCTAGAGAAGTTCTGATGTGGCTAGAAGGGAGGCCTCTCAGGTCGGAGTTAGAGCATCTCTTGGCCAACTAGGTTGAAGAACCCAGTTTGAAAATTTTGATTTAGTTCTTGTGGATCAACGCCAAAATGTATTGAGAATCATGGCCTTTTATGGCATCTTTGCCAATTGTTTCCTCTACCTCTGTTTTCACCTCTGCCATTGCTGCCCCTACTAAAAAAACTCATCCTGAAGCAATATTTCAATCATAATACGTAATTTTTTAACAATCCATTCACTAATACTCTACCTTAATAAAATGGAGATGTTGGCTCTATTATTCACAACAAAAGCATATGCAATCCATCCATTGATACAATCCACCAAATAATGAATTTAATAATTACTTGCAAATGAACAGGGAATTACACGCTGATTGGGAACATGGGTGGCTTTGTAATGAATGAAAAATGATATCATGACGAGAAATAACAAATGGATACTCTTCAAGCAAAATGGAGAGCCTTTCCCTTATAAAACACTGCTTTCATATTGAAACCTTCACTCAAATCATCATCCAAATCCTTTGAATGAATTTATAATAAAAAAACAAGGAAGTGAATTAAATGTTTTTGGGAGAATGATGGGAATATAATGAGAGAAAAGTGATATCATGGACGAGAGTAAGATGGTTACTGTTCCATTAAATAAAATATCATTCATTAATTCTATAGTTCATAATAATATTCTTTGCTGGAAATATTTTTCCACTATTCGCCAAGCCGATTTAGAAAGAAATAATCCCCTTAACCAAATATTATTCGAGCCACAACCATTTATTTTATAACACTTCATCATACAATATCCATGAACTGCAACCTTTAAATTGTTTAATATAAAATTCGAGGAAAATTCCAGAACTGCCAACTTTCGTAGTCTTCCTTTTCTTTTTTTGAAAACCATAGATGTTCTTTTAAAATGGTAAAGTGATCTGTAGGAGACCAATAACAAAGCATTTTGGATTGAAAATAATCATAACTAAAATATTTTAAATCGGCATGAAAGACTGAAAGGAATCACAAGGACCTTTCGACGGTGCGTCAAAATTTTTGCTATAACCTCAAATCATTAGCAACGAAACCAAAGTGGCTTGAAAACCCTAGTGTGAGTTTAATAATCAACAAATCATATTAACTTAAGAAGTCAACCAAATTCCTGGTGGATAAATAACACAATGAGGCCACAATTTTTTGGTTTTGAATCAATGTTATGACTATTGGGGAAAGAAACAAGACTTCAAATTATTTACATGTTCAAATTTGATGGGAAACAAGGCCTGAAACGAAACATAGTAGGTGTGAGGTTTGCAGTGCATCCCATAATCACGACGATAATAATTCCTTCCCCAAAATAGTTTCTTGGAAAAATTCCAAGGTGACAACATTTACCACATACAATTTTTCCAAGGTCTGGGTCTAGCTAAGGTAATATAAGAAACCTTCATTGCCCTTTTCTTTTACAGAAAAAGAGAACACTTTAGAATTTAGTCATAGAATTCGAGCAAACACAGACTTAATTTGTTGTAAAAACCTTTTCCAACAGTTCAATTTCCAACATTTGTTCCAAACGTAACCAATCCATATAATCCAACAAGAGTAGAACACTGAACAATAATTTGGGTTCAGATCAATTTTATGCCAACATGAAAGATAATACAATCACATTGCATTTTGCACAGCCATAATGTAAACAATACACCATAGACTTTGTATCAACAAAATAAATACAACGTTTTCTCCTGACACAACATAATTCATACCCTAACCCAAACATAGAGTCGAGCTATAGTTCTAGTTTGAGTTGCTCAAATTCCGAAAAGGAAAAACAAGGAAAACCCAAATCGAAATGCGATTTCACACAACCAGATTTTTTTTTAAAGAAATGATATAAAATTTGGAGAACAAATACATTTTGTATGCAAAATTCTAGAGCCAACAAAGCGATTTTAACTCGAGCAGAGTTTCAATTTAATGAATGAAGAGATGGAATTTTCATACCTGTTAGGTAGCTAGAGAGGTAGTGGGGGGCCCCAGAGGGCCCATAATGATAATAGTGGAGGCCATTCAATGTAAGGTGGACTAGGTCCACTATATTATTAAATAAGTCCCACTAGGATAGTTAGATATAATAAATGGGTAGTTAGATATAATAAATGTAAGAAGACTTCTTAGAAGGTTCTACTTCTAGAAGATTCCTCCTCTAGAATGTTCTTAGGTGATGGTAGCACTATATCAAAGGGTTCAAGCAATGTAATGGGATATGAAGAGAAGTATTGTATTTGGAGAGGTATCTCAATAGGAGGAATCCCCCTCGAAGAGGCAAGTGAACAAGAGATGATCCCTTCCATAATATGATCCATTGTATGGTGTTGCCATACCTCAAGGGTTTGATATAATAAAGTGTGGTTTTCTATATTGTTTCATACATCTTGTGTGGTGATTGTATTTATATATATATTTGGCACTATTTTGGTACTTTGTATTCAGTCTTTAGGTTCTTAACAATTGGTATCAAAGCACTTTCCTTGGCCAAAGAAGGGAAGAATGTTTTGCTCTTTTTGCAAACATTTTCTAGGGAAGAAAAAAAGGGAAACACACTTAAGGTTCATATATGAAACTTTATGAGATGAATTTGGAAAAAAAAATTAGGTATTTGAATTCCTCTCGAAAAAATACACAATTGCAAAAAAAAATCAGCTGAAACGGAGTCCGGGAAGTAAAGTTATGAACATTTTAAATTCAACAGTTTTTCAGGGTTTTTTTTGGAAACAAAATTTTCTGCGGTAAGTTATTTCTACAATTTAGTTTTTGTTGAAGATTTATTCCAAGAATGATATTTTATACTGGAAGAGATGATGGCCCTAGTATTGAAGAATTTATACAATCTCACAATTTATTATGGAAAAAGTAGTGGAAATATTTTGTAGACTGGGGTTTCAAAGGTGATGCTCTCATATGGTGGAAATCATTTCACCATTCTGAGTGGATGTCACTTTCTGAGGAAGAACTTGAAAAATTACTTTTAGAAAAGTGGTCTCATACAAAGAGTAAGGATAAAGACATCACCAAGATTAAGGACAACACTTTCATAAAGGGGATGGAATGTTAGGTAGCTAGAGAGGTAGTGGGCAGGGGCCAGAGGGCCCATAATGATAACAATGGAGGCCATTCAATGTAAGGTGGACTATGTCCACTATATTATTAAATAAGGCCCTCTATGATAGTTAGATATGATAAATTGGTAGTTAAATATAAGAAATGCAAGAGGACTTCTTAGAAGGTTCTACTTCTAGAAGATTCCTCCTCTAGAATGTTCTTAGGTGATGGTAGCACTATATAAAGGAGTTCAAGCAATGTAATGGGATATGAAGAGAATTATTGTATTGTGAGTTGTATCTCAATAGGAGGATTCCCCCTCGAAGAGGCAAGTGAACATGAGAGGATCCCTTCCATAACAGGATTCATTGTATGGTGTTTCCATACCTCAAGGGTTTGGTAATAATAAAGTGTGGTTTCTTCTATCTTTCTCTGTGGATCTATTGTGTATTCAATATTTGTGGTGATTATATTTGTAGATCTATTCATGTTCTTAACAATTGGTATCAGAGCACTTTCTTTGGCCAAAGAAGAGAATAAAGTTTTTCTCTTTTTGCAGAAATTTTCTAGGGAAGAAAAAGAGGGCAACACACTTCAGGTTCAGATATGAAGCTTTATGAGACGAATTTGGAAAAACAAATTGGGCATTTGAATTCCTCTCGAAAAAATTCCCAATTTCAAAAAATCATAAGTCGAAGTGGAGTCCGGAAAGTGAAGTTATGAGGATTTTAAATTCAATAGTTTTTTCAGGTTTTTTTTTTTCCAGAAAAAGCCGTGATTTTTTGCCGTAATTTATTGTTCTATTTTTTGGGTTTTTTCGTGACGGAGGCGGGACTACAGAGTTCATAACTTTTCATAGGGTGATCAGATGGCTATTTCCTCTCAAACTCTCAAATAAATTCTACAAATAACTGAAGCATTCAAATCCCAATTGTATGACACATGGTGTGACACATTGCATGACAGATTGCATGACCTTGCAGATGCCCTCAATGATAGTTTTCGTAGTATTCAAGATTCAATGGATAACATGCAGGAGAAATTTCTTATGACGAACATCAATGATGAATATAATCAAGAAATATATACTTGGTATGATTTTGAGGCCGATTGCGATGATTGGTATATGGATAGTTGCCATTTCTAGGATGAAAACCACTTCCATCTTTTATTTGATGACTCTACTCCACCTTCTGTAGAGCACATCAATGTGACACATCGGGAGCTAGTTATCATTACCAATGTCTATGATCTGAAAATAGAAGGCTGACTTGTTATGCTATGCAAGCACCCTCTACTTCATTAAAATAAACTTTACAGGACCTTGCTTCATGTGTATAAATATGCAAAATAAACTTATGTGTTAAGTTCATGTATCTTCTTGTAAATGCTTACATGTGAGGAAATGTTCTTTTAGATGGTTAAATATGTACTTGAAATAAATACACAACAACACAACTTGCAGCAAATAAACCATCAAACGCACAACAAGAACAAGCTGATAAAGGAGTTCACCCCCCTCCGGGCTACATCTCCTTGAGCCTCCATCAATGGACTTGGCTCTCTGGGATTAATTAGTAAAAAGTTATTTTAAAAGCTGATTCTCAACTCCAATGGAAAAACAGACTGTACCATTGAGATCATAACACATAAAACCCCCAAAATGACTAATAGAACTCTGAAAACGGATCATGGCTCATTCGAGCATGACCTCTTCTACATGTGGCCATAAGCTTCCCTGAGCTTCTCTTTGGAAAAAACACTTGTAAAAGTCCTCAAAAGCCTTTGAAACCTGTCCCAACGTGTTCAAAGCATATCAATTAGCCAAAAATGATTATTCAATCATAGAAAACAAACATAGGCTCACCAAACCATGTCCTCGATCAATGAGGGCTTCAAGCTCCCTGAAGCTTGCTGAAACTTCA
>JZKD02S0280100.1:52146-74333 GCA_000966675.3 Picea glauca
AAAACCCCTAGCTGGGCTTTTACGACACCTCAATTGGCCAAAAGATGAAGAAGTTAGGCCTCCTCCATTTTCCTCCTTCAAGCTTTCTGAAACTGGTTCGCCAAAACGCACCTCTATGTGCATGAACCCAGAACACACTCCAAAATGCGTGTTTAAAATCAGCACTGTGCGCAAATGAATAACTGTGCAAACTGTAGGACGGTTAGGGCACCTCCAGCCCCCAACCGCCTAGCACTCGGGCATATGGTTCATAAAACCGTGCGTATTTGGCAAAAAGGCTAACGGTCAAAACCGTGCGTATTTGGCAAAAAGGCTAACGGTCAAAACTGTGCCAACTTCCTCCAGCTCCAGGTCACAGACATATGGTTAATAATAAAACCCGTTGGTGATACCAAACCCCGCGCCCAACGGTCACAACCATATAATTAACGCGCATAATATATAACGGTCGGGCTAATGTTTCAAAACCCCGCGCATTACACAATGGGGCGGTTATATGTTATACATATGGTATACAATTCGCGCATAAATATTACAACCGCGCACCATAGAAATGGTGGTCACATGAAATGATACAATGAGACCGTGGGTCGGGGCTAAGCCCCGACCCGACCCCCCTTTCCTTCCAAAAATAAATCAACCTTAAATATATGTTTTATGACATGGTAAACAAGGAGAAAAAGGCGGTACTTTGGTTAGCAGAGAGTTATGAAATCGTTAGTGTGGGGGGAGGTCCGGGGGTCAAACCCCGCGGACTCCCAATACAATTTTATATAACCAAATGAACAAAATGAGGGGGACACGTGGCGCCCATGGATTGGGCCACGTGTCCTCATATTATTTGCCATCATCCGGACACGTGTCATCACACTACTCGCCAACATCAACCAATGAAAATGTGCCATGTCATCCACCTGCCATGTCACCGTACGGATGGTACGACCCTGCCATATCACCGTACAGACTGTACGGATAGGTACAGTCAGCATCTAACTTTTTGCATGTTTATCTCGGCGAACATATCGCGATATCTTCTCCATACGGACTCCGTTTGAGAAAGTAAATATACCACCGGAATCAGGAAGACGAGATGGATGTAATGGCACCATTTTCATCGCATTCCAAACACTTTGAAGATTGAGCAAAATTTTGCCCCCTGGTCCAGATTTTGATCAATCTACCCTGCATTTTTCCTTCCAGATTCATATTTGACCCTTTCCCACTATGTGGATGAATATTCTTATTGGATCCACATGATAGGTGTCAGTATTGGGAGCATCATTTTTAGTTGGTTACTGGTTGTCAATATCTTCCGCTTGGAGCTCACATGAGAAATTGGACATGGGACACTGGTTTACAATGACGGTTGGACTACTTCAACATGGCGGCTTCCATTTCTCAATGGGACCCTCGTTCTCTATTCTACTTAAACACTATGGTCCAGACTTATCCATAGGAACCTGGTTCTCTAGTATACTTCAACACTATGGTCCACACTTATCCATGGGACCCTGGTATATGGTTGTACATCAAGCGTTGAGGAAAACACTTTCATAAGGGGGATGGAATTTTAGGTAGCTAGAGAGGTAGTGGGGGGCCCATAGGGCCCATAATGATAATAGTGGAGGCCATTCAATGTAAGGTGGACTAGGTCCACTATATTATTTAATAAGGCCCACTAGGATAGTTAGATATAATAAATGTAAGATGTCTTCTTAGAAGGTTCTACTTCTAGAAGATTCCTCCTCTATAATGTTCTTAGGTGATGGTAGTACTATATAAAGGGGTTCAAGCAATGTAATGGGATATGAAAAGAAGTATTGTATTTGGAGCGGTAGCTCAATAGGAGGAAGCCCCCTCGAAGAGGCAAGTGAACAGGAGATGATCCATTCAATAATAGGATCCATTGTATGGTGTTGCTCTACCTCAAGGGTTTGATATAATAAAGTGTGGTTTTCTATATTGTTTCATATATCTTGTGTGGTGATTATGTTCAAATATATTTGACACTATTGTGGTACTTTGTATTCATTCTTTGGGTTCTTAACAATACCTATAAGAGTAAAGGTAAGGAAACCGCAACTCCTTTAAGGGCAAAAAATGGTGGAGTTTCTATTTACTAGAGCACCCACAGAAAATATCAAAAACATAGTGAAGGTGGCGTCCTTGAGATAGTGTAAGAACAACGTGTAATAAATGCACGTCGCTTCCCATCTCCCATTATTAAATGTCACCAACTATAACGTAATGAAGTGCACTAGCTTCCATCAACCCTTTACACATATGTCCATTATTTTGGAAAAGTGACTATACGAACTTCTAATATTGAAAGTTGGTTCCAAAATCAACACAAGGATCCACAACATATACATTTTGCCAAAGAAATTCCATACCATATGATGACCCATTGTCCAAATATAACATAAGTTTGTGTATATTTCATGCTTAGTGTTATAGTTTAGATGTAGCAAGGGAAAGAATGTCTAGCGACATAAACATTTCTTTTCAAATAAAATTACAAATCAATCATCCATAAATTGCAATTAGAACTAGAGTTTTTCTTTTGTTTCCAATTGTGTAATTATTCTTCTAATGAAATAATAAGCGAAGCTTTGACATCTTTTTTTGTTTTGTTTGTTAATTTGTGCGGAACCTGTTGGCTACACGATTAACCCGTGGCTTGAGAAACCGCGACTCAGGGGCATCTAAATCGTCAAAATCACCTGGGAATCGCACCCGGCTTGAGCCACACCAACCCTTAACATGGTTGGATTTTTTGTCCCCGCAGGTTTCGAACCGGTGACTTTAACAACATGGAGTGGCTTAACAACACACTCCGTCACCGACTGTCCTACACCTCGGGGACGAAGCTTTGACATCTTGACAAGAGGATTCATTTCCTTTTATTACTATCCTAAAGGGGTCCCACCTATTTAGTATTAATAATTTGTACGTATAAATGCATTGCAACTTATTTGCAGGCATGGATATCATGTTGCGTTTTTTTTTTAGGCTTCAACAAACTAGCAACAACACATGGAAATTTCTTCTCAACAGATTTGGAACTCAAAACCCTAGAATATGTAGACTGGTAGAAGTAGGTAATTGAATCTACTTAGAAAATAGTTATGCAACATGGGGAAAATTATGGTTTAAGGGAAAACATGAGATGGGACTTTAGGGAATAACTTATGGAAAGTGAGATGTATGAGGGGAAGTGGTACTATATGCATAACAATCAACAAGGTTCACAACTGATAACACTTTTCAAAATTTCGAGGAGAATGATTTTGATATGCTCTTGAATCTCAGGATGGAGGGAAGAAAGGGATAGAAGAAATAAGGAAGAAAACAAATCCAACTATACTACAACAGTATTGAAAGCAAAAAACTATTCCCTTAGTGTATCAAAAGGAAGATATCATAGCAGATGTGTCTATCTTGTTTTCATTGATCAACAATACTTACAGAATGACATCATTATGGGAAAAATGTTCCATACTTTATTTCTGATGACCATGCAAAGGAAAAAACAAAAAACAAAACTCAATAAACCAAAATGACAAAAAATACGTAAGATAAAAAAAATATACAACAATCATATTTACACAAAATTGAGTCGGTGGTCAAGTTGGTTCCACAATGTTTCAAATGGGAACCATTGGTATTGTAAGAAAAAAATCACTCATCCATGTCCTTAAGAAGATATGAATTTGTGCCGAGGATAAAAGCGATTTTAAATGGACCTAGCCATAAATTTTAGAATTTAAAATGTCTTCCTCTCTCAACATGAGTTGAATCCCACAATACGACTTTGTCATCAATTTTAAATTCAACAATCTTTGCTCTTTTGTTGAAATACTTCTTCACTATTTGTTGCCTCCTCTTCAAATTTTCCAAGGAAAAATTTATTTGTTCTTCCAGGGCTAGAAGTTTATTTATCCTTTGAGAAAAATTAGAAGAATTTAATTCTTCATTCTGTAACATCAACCGTAAGGAAGAAAGTTCCAATTCAATAGACATAATAGCCTCTTGACCATATACGAGTTGGAAAGGAGTAAATCTTGTACTTTCTTTGGTGGTAGGATGGTCTTCCCAAAGAGCATAAGTTAGAAATGTGTGCCACTCGAGAGGTTTTTCTTCTATGATTCTCTTTATAATTTTGACCAGGTTTGTATTAGTAGACTCTGCTTGTCCGTTTCCCTGAGGGTAATAAGCAGATGAAGTGAAATTCTTGACACCTAATTTAGCCATAAATTGGGTCAATTTTGCATAAATGAAGGCTGGACAATTGTATGTAATGATTTCTAATGGAAGGCCAAATCTGGAAAATATATTAGATTCTAGAAAAGAGATTACCTTTTCATCTTGCGCATGTCTGAGAGGGACAACCTCAATCCACTTAGTAAATTGTTAACCATGAACAAAATAGTGAGTTTTAGATCCTTCACAAACCATGATCTAGGGATATCACTCCACAAAGGATAATAAATGTGAAATAAAACCATCAGTGGGACACCTCCATGCAATAGTTTGCTTCGAAATATATTTAGCTTAACAAAATGATTACTTGCAATGGATTCAAAGATAACGACTTCACCAAGTTGACTTGGTATAACAACATTTAACCAAGTCATGTCACATGCTAGAGGGAATGACTTGAATGGGTAAATAAATGAACATGTGTATCATAATGGGATGGACCTATTACCACACAAACCAATATATTTTCTCAAATTCCCAAAGATGGGTGCTAGCCTTGTGTGAATCAGGTGGTTGGCCACTATCACCTCACCAAATCTCCCCTGCACTTTAGACTTTGGAAAAGTTTCCTAGTCAAGGGGGGCTTCCCTATCAATCAACTAGGATCACTTCATGTGGTAGGAATGGGAGTAAAAAGAATCTAGACACTATTGTGATGGAAAAATAAATGTTAAATATGGGCTTGGGATTATGAGTGAATAGGAGACTAATGCCTATATTACTTGGGCTCTGTGATCTAAGACACTTTTGAATATTTTCCTCTTGTCTTGTTTGTTTAAGTCCCAAGAATCATAAAGATTTCTTGGATGAGAAAAAAAATATGGAATGTGAAACCTTTCAAGGATTATAGGGAGGCTAATTCTAAAGAAATTAACCTAAGTATTGAAAAGTAAATCATATACTAAAACTAGGTTAAGGAAATGAAACCATGTACCCCCAATACAATATATCTAGCCTAGAATTTGACAAAGAAATGAAATAGAAAAATACTTCATACCTCACTTGTAGTGTTTTCCTTGTAATAAATCTTTCCTTAATGAAAAATTGCAACTCAAATCCTTCTATTATTACCCTATAACAAATACTAAAGAATAGACAATATTACACAATAGTTTTGCAAAGGTGAGACAAACTTCTTCCTATTATTCTCCTCTAATCCAATCCATTTTGAAAATGGAGTGAGAAAATCCTTATATAGATTTTAGTTGAACTGCTCTAAAATAAAATATTATTTTCCTCATGAGACTCTCCATAGAAAATATTACAAATATTTACAACAACTACCTAGGTGGGAAAATTAGGTAAAAATCGATGGAAAACACTAAATAAATGTGATGCCATGTGTCATCCTCCTCCTCCTTCTAGCTCATGCAAAGGCAAATTTTGAGTGCTATTTGTCCTCCCCATTCTTTAAAATAATAATAAAAATGCTTGGTCAAACAGGTAGGGAGAATTTCTAATCATGTGCATGAATGCCAAGTGTAAAACTCCATGATGAGAGTACTTTTCTAGAAATAACCACTTCCAATCATAATAATAATACTCCTTGGGTGAATTTCCAAATAAATGAGCAATTTACCAAGTGTATAACTTCATTTACAAGGGATCTTTCCTATAAATGCATGCAATTCCAAGTGTAATTATTTAGTGCATATTCTAGAAGTCATTTGACCAAGAAATAATAAAATATACCTGCATGAAATAGTGCACCCTTGTAAATTGTGCATTTGTGTTCACTTTGACCAAGTCAACCTTGAATCTATCACCCTAGAAGGGGCGCCCTTGAGACTTGTACAAATGGGTCTTCATAAAATTCAACTTATCTCCTTGAAAATTGTGTAAATGGGTACCCTTTGACCAACTCAAACCATCACTAGTCACTTCACATGTGTGCAAGGTGTGAACAATTTTATGTAAGAAGTGGATAAGTATTCATAGTGGAGTGCACCACCTACGGATTTGTGCATGAGTGGATAAGGTAGATGAGTTGGATGGCTTAAAACTTAGGGTGCATGGCTAAGAAGATCCTATTCAAATATAAATCCAAATAAATCCTCAAAACTTAGCTTAAAGGATAAAGATGTATAATGAAAAGTATATGACATGTGAACAAGGATAATACTTATGAGGCTAGGGTGAATTGGTTTTTCGCCATGTGTTTTTTTCTCAACATATATGCCAAAGGGAGAAGTATTGACTTAATTTGTGTAAGTCGTGGACATAAGGTTATATTTCCTAATGGCCTATAAAATTCTATATTTCCTTCTTTGATATGATTGGGGAGGATTTGTTAAGAGTAGTGGAGGAAATGTGATTACACAGATTTTTTTCCAGGTAATATAAATGCAACCTTCCTTGCATTAATCCCTAAAATTGATCATATGTCATCTTTCAATGACTTTAGGTCGATCTCCTTGTGCAACATAGTTTATAAGATAATTTCCAAGATAATATATTTAAGAATCAAACCGCTTCTATCATATTCAATCTCAAAGGAACAATTCAACTTCCCGACAGGAAGGAATATTCACGAGGCCATTGGTGCGGCCCAAGATTTTTTTCACAGTTTAAATGTTCATAACCGTCCATCCATTGTCATCAAATTTGACATGTTGAATGCATATGACAAAGTCTCTTAGACTTTCTTCCATCTAATGCTCTTACATATTGGGTTCTCCTTAAGAGTTTTAAATTGTATTATGGCAAGTATCACTTCGAATCAGATGGCGGTTTTAATAAATCGTTCTATTGGATCATTTTTTAAGTAATCTAGGGGATTGAGGCATGGATTCCCTCTCTCCCCTTTTCTTTTCTTGTTGATTGTTGAAGGTTTGAGTAGATGTATGTTGGAGGCCAAAAGATGTAGAACCGTGAGAGGAATCATGTTTGGCAGAATGGAGACTCTAACACATTTACTCTTCATGGACGATATATTGATTTTCTATTATGGTAGTGAGTGGGAGGTGAAACAGGATATGGAAATCCTGAATTTGTACTTTACTGCAACTAGAATGGTGGCAAACAAAGATAAATCTATTTTTTACTCTTTCTCAATGGAGGAAGAGATTTTAACTAGATTGTATAATTTGATACCTTTTTTCTCACGAGATCTTGGATACAGGTTTAAAATAACTTGGTTTCTCTATCAATCCGAATCATTACTTGAAAGTTGTCTGGAATTGGTTGGTAGGGAGAATAGAGAAGATAATTTATTTCTGATGCATCATGTGCAGGAAGACTTGTCCTTATAAAATCCGTGTTGGAATTTATCCCTGTGTAATGGCACCTGATGGTGTATGTTCCTAAAGGAATCCTTGAACGTATTTTCAAATTATGTTTCAATTATTTGTGGCATGGAAGCAAAGAATATAAGGGTTTTCATCTTTCAGGGTGGAATAATATTGTTCTCCCCCCCAAAATGGGGCGGTTGGGGTTTAAAGGACGTTCACATTTTTGGTAAATCCTTAGCAATGAAGTCCCTATGGAACCTCATAACCAAATCGAACCTCTGGAGGGATATTATTATAGATAAATACATCCCTTCAGATCACTTGTTGGATTGGATTCACCAAGAAAAAAAGTTAGTTCATGGAGTATCTAATTAGTGGAAGGTGCTTTCACTCTCTTTTCCTATTATTGGAAAATATCTTGCATGGAAGGTAGGCACAAGAACTGAATTTAGAACAGGTTTTGATGTGGTGATGGGGTGCAATAGAGACATTTTTATACTATAAGGAATGTTGTTAAATCTCCAACAACAAGGATTTTTGACACTTGCGAGACTTGCAAACTCGATGATGACTTATATTTGGAAACAAGGGTGGATCTCCTTTGATAACTTAGGTATCCCTGATAGTTGAAGATCATATAGGATCTAGTTTACACAGTCATTTAAAAATGCCCATATTCGGCTCACATACATTTAGGATGATCTTGTGTAGGTACAAAATACATTCAAAGGCTCTTATACTGCAAAAGAGGGATACTAGTCATTGGTAGAAGATATAATTATGGAGATCTCTTGGTGGTGGAAGCTAGTTTGGAAGTTAAAGGATCCACTGAAGTGTATGATCCTAATGTGGTTGGTTTTAAACAATAAAATTTTAACTCGACATGTATTGTAGAGGAGAAGCTAGAATGGTCTGAGTTATTGTTATTTATGTAAGAAGGATGCTGAGAATACTAGTCATTTGTTCATCCTGTTAGCACTAGAAGTTACCCTTAGACTGCTATAAGGATAAGCCTAGTACCCATCAAAATATGAATAATTAAATTTATTTTGGTATGTGGATCAACAAGAATATACAAGAAAGGAGAAGGGAACAAATTAATTGCAGATTAGTGATATTTTACCATTGGGCATGGAGTCATAACCTCTCTGCAAATTGAAGGCAATCAAGTTGCATATCAGGAGGAAGTTTTATATAATGATGGATAGAAGAGTGAATAATATAACAAAAAGGAGAACATCCATCATGTAGGAATCCTCTCTACAAAACAATGCAAGATAATTGATATAAAACAATGATTAACAAGAAGGATGCAACAAATCCTTTGCTGCTCATGGATTTATTAATCACATACAACATTTGATCTTCAAAATCTACATTATATTCAAGCAAGATGAAAGACGAGAATGTAAAACAAAGAATACACTATCTGATAAACAACTCTCATGAATCTTCCATTAAAGAAAAATTTACATCACAGGCCCTCAGGCTTACAAATAAGCATATATAGGAAAACTACCCCTCAAGCTCTCTTGAGCCTCTCTTGGATCATAGGCTGAAACCTTTTCTCTTATTAGAATTACAATATATAGGATTTCATTACAAATCCTTGATTCCTCCCCAAGGGAGTTGAATCATTCTATTTTACCAAAAATAGCAACTGTTACATAATTATAGGATTTGAAACAAAAAACATAATAATATTTAATTCTAGATCCTATTTTTTAGGATTCTATTTTTGACCAACTAAAAATGTGCTAACTGAAGATAAAATCATGGTATTTGATAGAAAAATATTCAAACTTCATCATCCAACTCAATCTGGGGTTGTTCTTTCCACGTTGGATATCCACCAAGTAGAATTCTAGAAATTTGTCCAATTTCGCAACACACTTTCGCTGCAAAACTTCTGTAGCTGATGTTTTTTAATTTTCTTTTTCTCAAATGGTAAAATGGGTCGGGCTTATTTTTTGTCATAAACTAAATAGCATTATAATTCTTCTTCAAACAAAATTTGAGCAAAACCCAGATTGCTGTTTAGAAGATATGTTGAAAATACAATTTCACATAGTATCAGTTCGCTGCAAAACTGCTACTACAGGAAATTTTGCAGCGTATTGTATTTCGCTGCGATATCTCTATTCTTGATTGTTAAAGCTGCAAAATTGTTTCACCCTGTCTTCCTTTGCTTGATCCTTTGTAAACTGACTTTTGATCTCTGAAAATATGAGATGTTTTCTTAACTATCAACTAATT
Source organism: Picea glauca (assembly GCA_000966675.3). Lineage (NCBI taxonomy): Eukaryota > Viridiplantae > Streptophyta > Pinopsida > Pinales > Pinaceae > Picea > Picea glauca. Next base: position 61,896 of record JZKD02S0280100.1, read on the forward strand.
TTCTTCATATCATTTAAGAATAGGGATCTTCTAATATGCCATCTGCCTAAAGATGCTCGGTTTTAATATATTTGGAACCTTCTTTCCTGCAGTGAGTGTCCAACTAGAAAAAAAAAACATCTATTGTTGTCTGGCGTCCTGTTTTGCTAGTTAGTTGTCTGTAAATGCTCTCTAATCGATTGCTTGAAGTTCCAGAGATTAATCCTCTGCCAAAAAATTTAACTTACTACTTTTTTCCAATCAAGTATCTCATCATGTTCTCTTATAGATCCTAAACCAATGCCACTATTTAAACCTACACTAGACATACCACACGAGGAATTAAAATTTGTATAATTTGGGTTTTCCCTAACATTTCTGAAGTTTGTTTGAATATATCGAGTTATGTCTATAATTCTCATAAACAACTCATGCTTCAATCCATCCACAAAGAAATTTTAATCCTCTTACCCCCCCCAAAAATGATATCTTTGAAGTCATTAAGTCTGCATTGGAGAAATGCATGAGATCGTGACTTTGTGTGAATCATTAACAAATGAATCACAAAACAACTCTATCAAGTTGTTTCTTTGAATCTGGTTATTGTTGAGAGCACATATGCATTCCTTTCAACTTCATGATGGGAATATGTTTCAGATATAGTCTCCTCATTATAGGCCAATTTTCTTGTTTTTGATCAAGCTCCATATGTGTTGGTAAAGGAAAAGTGACAATGGCGGACTAGAAAATTTAGCAACGAGCAATGACTTTGTAGTGAGCAAGGTTTTGATAATTTAAAAATGGAAATAACTTAACACGTGACTTTAAAAAAATGACTCATAATTGCATAACTTTTCCACAGGGACAATACTTCCTCCCACGCTTAAAACCCATGATTATGCTACAAAAGTGCATGATTTACCTAAAATTTTAATGATGTAAATTTCAACGCTAACATTGGCTCCAACTGGGGATACTATCCTCCCTCTAAGGTAGCAAAGAACCTGTAGATCCAATGCCTATCCATTCCATTCCAAACCTATGATCCCTGCAACTTGCAAACTGTACCTGCAACCAACTTATTATGCAACCAAAATTTCCCACTATAGACTTGACACTGTATTGTTGAAAACCACACTGAAATTCAATGTTGAAAACTATTGAAAATGAGGCTTTATCTTCAAGCTTATTTGCACACTATATCCTACACTAACCAAATAAATTGTTTTGCATCATGTGAAATCACTTTTCCAATGTAACCATGCAAGGAACTTATTAGCTAGTGGGACTCTTGATCTGGATTGAACAAATGAAGAAATCCATGGCATATAAAAGTGCGGTTCATAAGGATAGCAGAGAAAACATCCACTAAACAAGAATTGTTTGACATATGCACTACTTAGAGACTCTAGATAATCAACTATAGGGTCATGAAATTCATAAAGGAATACCTCTTCTTGTTTTTCCAGCTGGATATTAGATTGTTTCTGTATATTTTTTTCTTCGAAATCAAGAGAAAAAATATGTTCATCCAAAAGTGATGACTGCCACTACATAAAATATCTTTTGCTGAGAAAAAGGTGACCTCCTTGTTCCTTAAAAAATATCTCTTGGGCATAACTCATTTCATGACAATCAGGAGAAGCAAAATTTATTTGATCATGCAATAAAAATCCTTGACCAAATATTGGAAACATATGATCCCATGCATCGTCATAAACCAACAAGGGTTGATGGTTTCCAATATAAATAGTAAGACTCTTTGAAACAAAAACTTGTTTCTCCTCAACACGTTGGTTATAACCTATTGCAAAATCATTGCCATTGCAAACTTCAAGAAAATTCATGACGTAATCATCTCTCTACTCAAAATGAAAAGGATCAAGATTTAAATCATCTCCTTCTTGTTCATGCTCATTCTCATGTTCTTCAACATTCAACTCTTCATCCTCACTCTGATCTGAAAATTTCCCATAGGCTCGAAGATTGTCTTCTATTTCTTGAGCATCGTTGAACATCTGTCACAAGGTCATAGACTTACTCTCCATGAGATACAGAACTAGATCAGGGTGATATGCTATTGTATACTGCACCATGGAAACAACTTCAGAAGGGTGAATTTCCATAGGCACGTTGATTTAAATATTATAGAATCTTCTATTGAACATCACAACAACCTCATCCTTCTCTCTTATTAAAGAATAATATTTAGAAAGAAATTGATCATATGATTTGTTTTCACTCAAGTATCTCAAAAATACACCATGAAAACCAGTCCACGAACAAATGGAACAAGCTTCTATATTTCTAAACCATAATAAAACATTTTCAACTAAAGATTTAGAAAATGTCCTCATAACAACATCCTCATGTACAATTTCAAAATTATCAATGACATTCTCAAAATCTCCCAAGTGCTTCTCAGTTATGATATGGTCTTCTCCAGTAAACCGAGGAAGATACTAAAAAATATTGTGAGGGTAAGGATGGAGGCAAGATGGAAACATTAAAGGTTTAAAACTTTTCTCTCTAATTCTAGACTGAACTTCAATGGGCTGAAAGTAAGGTTCAACAGGTTGATTGTAAACTTCAACATAAATGGTAGAAGGTAATGAATCATCTCTATTATTTACAGAATGACAAGAATGATTAGGTTCAGGATATATGAGTATATGTACATCATCTTTCTCATGTGTTTCAGATGAAGGAATAGGGTGAACATCTATAATGCAGGGAGAATGCATACATTTTTCTTCCAAAGAGGGATATATAAATGAAGGTTTATGATCATCAGAGTAAACAAAACATAGGATGATTCTTTTCACATGTGAAGGGAAATACAAGAAATAGGTAACAAAAAATAACATAAGTTCCCAAAACAAACTTATGACTTGATACCTAGACTTCCTGTGTCTTCATTTCATTTTTATGTCTGAGCTCGTTCTTCAGTGGAGTCTTGTAACTTGATTTGAATCACCAACAAGTTCTTCAAATTTGTGGAGTCTCCAGGTGAAGGTTGAGCAGTCTGAATGTGTCCATCTCCAGTTCACCATCTAAAGCTAGAACTATACTTTGTCATTCTCCTAGGGAAGTTTTTCTTCATCTCCATCCCTGGCAATGACGCTAGAAATGTTAGCACTAGAAGTTACCCTTAAACTACTATAAGGATAAGACCAGTACCCATCATAATTAGAATAATTAAATCAATTTTGGTAGGTGTATCAACAAGACTCTACAAGAAATGAGAGGGAAACAAATTAATTGCAGATCGATGATATTTCACCATAGGGCATGGAGTCATAACCTCTACGTAGGTTGAAGGAAATCAAGCTGCATATTAGGAGAAATTTTTATATAATGATGGATAGAAGAGTGAAGAATATAAAAAAAAAGGAGAACATCCATCATGCAAGAATACTCTATGCAAAATGAATGCAAGATACTTGAAATAAAACAATGATTAACAAGCAGGATGCAACAAATCCTTTGCTGCTCATGGATTTATTAATCACAAACAACTTTTGATCTTCAAAATATGCATTATATTCAAGAAAGATGAAAGACTAGAATGGAAAACAAAGAATACACAATCTGATAAACAACTCTCATGAATCTTCCATGGCATAAAAATTTACATCACATGCCCTCACGCTTACAAATAAGCATATATAGGAAAAATGCCCCTCATGCTCTCTTGAGCCTCTCTTGGATCATGGACTAAACCATTTTCTCTTGTTAGGATTACAATATATAGGATGTCATTAAAAATCCTTGATTCCTCCCCCAATGGAGTTGAATCATTTTGTTTTACCAAAAATAATAACTGTTACATAATTATAGGATCTGAAACAGAAAAAAAAAAAAATATTTAATTCTAGATCCTATTTTTTAGGATTTTGTTTTTGACAAACTAAAAATGTTCTAACTGAATAGAAAATCATGGGATTTGATAGAAAAATATTCAAAATTCATCATCCAACTCAATTTGGGGTCGTTCTTGCCACGTTAGAGCTCCACCACGTCAAATTCTAGAAATCTGTCCAATTTCGCAGAGCACTTTCATTGCAAAACTTCGGTAGCTAATGTTTTTTTTTTTCTTCTCAAATGGTAAGCCGGGTCGGGATGTTTTTTGTTAGCAAGTAAATAACATTATAATGTTTCTCTAAAAAAACATTAAGCAAAACTCAAAGCGTTGTTTAGAATATATGTTGAAAATATAATCTCGCAACGTACTAGTTTGCTGCAAAACTACTGCTACGGGAAGTTTCACAGCGTATTGTATTTCGTTGCGAAATATTTGTTCTTGATTGTTGACATTGATTTTTTTTTTCAACCTGTCTTCCTTTGCTTGATCTTCTGTAAACTGACTTTTGATCTCTAAAAATTTGAGATGTTTTCTTAACTATCAACTAATTTTCTTCATACTGTTTAAGAATAGGGATCTTCTAATCTTCCATCTACCTGGAGATGCTTTGTTTTAATATATTTGGAACCTTCTTTCTTGCAATGAGTGTACAACTAGAAATAAAACATATATTGTTTTCAGGTGCCATGTTCTGCTACTTAGTTTCTTGGAAATGCTCTTTAATCGATTGCTTGAAGTTTTGTAGATTAATCCTTTGTCGACAAATTTAACTTAATATTTTTTGCCCACCAAGTATCTCATCATGTTCTCTTATAGTTCCTAAACCAATGCCATTGTTTAAACCTACACTAGACATATCACATGAAGAATTAAAAGCTGTATAATTTGGGTTTTCCCTAACAATTCCAAAGTTTGTTTGAATATATTGAGCTCTGTCTATAATTATCATAAACATGTGATGCTTTGATCCATCCACTAAGAAATTTGAATCCTCTTACCCCATAACATTTTTTATATCTATGAAGCTGTTAAGTCTGGATTGGAGAAACGCATGAGATCATGACTTTGTGTGAATCATTAACAAATGAATCACAAAGAAACTCTATCAAGTTGCTACTTTGAATCTAGTTATTTTTGAGTGCATGTATACACTCCTTTCAACTTCTTTATGGACAGAGGTTTCAGATCTAGTCTCCTCATTATAGGCCAATTTTCTTGTTGTTGATCAGGATCCATATGTGTTGGTAAAGGCATAGTGATAGTGGAGGACCAGAAAATTTAGCAGCGAGCAAGGTTTTGATCATTTAAAAATGGAAATAACTTAACACGTGACTTTAAAAACCCGACTCATAAATGCAAGACTTTTCCACGGGGATGACACTGACTCCCACGCTTAAAACCCGTGATTATGATGTAAAAGTGCATGATTTAGCTAAAATTTCGATGATGTAAATTCCAGCGCTACCACATCCATTGTGCCTTTTCCAAGGAGGTATGGAAGATTGTGATACAGTCTCTTAATTTTTAGTGCAGGTGGGAGAATGAGAGTATCATGCTTTGCCTACAAAAATGGTTCAACAGTAGGCCGCTCTAACAATTTCGAGCCCTACCTCTGTTTGTCATTTGGAGCTTGTGGACTGCTAGAAAATTAATTATTTTTGAAGGGAAATGGATCCCTGAGGATATCTTGGTGTCAATAATAGTCCACTCTTTCAATATTTACTCAAAAGATCCTAAACTTCCAGCTATTAGATAGGTTGCCATTATTTGTTTTGATAAATCAAATTCATGGGATTTATTTGATGAGATGCAACAAGAGAATGTGTGTTGCCTTGGATCATACATCTTAATGATCTGTCAGTCATATATTTCAAAGAAAATGTTGGTCAAGGGACCAACAATAGAGAATAATTTATTGCTTTATTCTATCTCTTACTGAATGCATTCAAAAGAGACATACCCATTGTTACAGTGCTTGGGGATTCTCTATTGGTTATCAACTCGATGAAAAATGTCTCGCAAGTTCACAATATTCATCTACTCTCGTTGGCTCAACAAACAAAGGATATCTCTCAAACACATTTTCAGATTGATGCTAGGCATGTATATAGGGAGTTAAATATGCAAGAAGATAAAATTTCAAAGGAAGGTCTTCTCCTTCAGGTTGGTTCATTTTCAATGACATCCTCAATGGAAAATGAAGAAGAGGTAATGGTAGGTGATCCAGGTGGATATTGGTGGCCACCCACCTATTCCACTTGGACCCCCACCATTGCTTCTTTCAGTTTTTTAGTTTTCGCACAGTTTACTATTTTTAGCAGTTTTTCGGGTCCTGAACTTCTGAAGCTGTTTTGAGGCCCTAAACGATGTTTCCAATGGGGTTGGAGCCTCCTTCCAATTGCACCTGGAAAACAAAGGAAGTTGGTGCTTCCAATGAATGTAATTCTTCAAGACATATAAGAAAAATAATTTTGTGGTTTTCTCCCGCTTTGGGTTTCCACGTAAAACATTGGTGTACTGTGTATGCGTATGATTGTTCATTGCTCATTATTGGATGATAATTCTACATTGACATAACACTTGAATTGTTTGGTTAAAAATGATTAAATTTCTCTATTACTGATTCACCCCCCCTCTCAGTAATCCAACAATTGGTATCAGAGCCGGTTCCTTTAGAAATTAGTTTAACCACTGAAAGGTAGATCATGGAGAGAAACACCTTGTATAAAGGTGGAATACCACAGTTTGATGGAAAAAAGTATGCTTTTTGGAGCATAAGGATGAAGATATATATACATGCACAGGTAGTTGAAATTTGTCAATCAATTTTAGATGGATACACAACACCAACAATTCCACCATCAAATGAAAAAGCAGTGAAACTCGGTCAGAATAATTCCAAATCCACAAATGCACTTCTGAATGGTCTCAGTGAAACGATATTCACCAAACTTTCACATTGTAAATCCGCTAAAGATATTTGGGACAAGCTTCGAAATATTTATGAAGGAGATACAAAAGTCAAAGAAGCAAAGCTTCAAACTTACAGGGGTTAGTTCGAACAACTAAAAATGAAGGAAGATGAGAATATTGTAGCCTACTTATTACGAGTTGATGAAACAATGAATGAAATCATAGGATTGGGAGAAGAAATCGAAGAATCTGTAATTGTTCAAAAGGTACTAAGATCTCTTCCTATGAGATTTAACCCTAAGATATCAACACTAGAAGAAAGATCGGATCTAAACTCAATAAGCATGGACAAACTGCATGGAATCTTCACAGCATATGAAATGAGAACTGAACAGGAAAATCCAGATGTAAAAGAAGTAACCTTCAAAGCATCCAAAAGATCAAAGAAAAAGAAAGAGCAACAAGAAGAATATAGCAGCAAGAGTGACCTCTCGGAAGATGATGAAGAAGTGGCCAACTTCGTCAAAAGACTGAACAAGGGAACCGATGGTAGGTATAGAGGTAAGATTCCTTTAATTTCTTTTAATTGTGATGGTATTGGTCATTTTTCTAACAAATGTCTTCATAAGAAAATGATAAATGATGAATTTTACTCAAAAGACAAACAAACATATAAAGGCAAAAGAACTACAAAGAAAGTTTTCAAGAAAATCCTATGCATCAAAGAAGACATCTCATCATCAGATGAAGATGAAGTTAGTGACAGTGAGACATGACGATTTCTATTCATGGCAGTAAAAGAATCTGACAAAGAAGACTCTGAAGAAGAATATGAAGAAGCCAAAGAAGAAATTAAAGAAGCAGAAGTTGATTTTTGAGAAGAATTAAAGTGTACCGTAGAATTTATTAGAAGAGAAAAGAAAAAGAACAAGAAACTACAAGCAGAACTAGACAAGAAACAAGACACTTAAGAACTAGAACAAATGATCACAAAATTGAAAGTTCAAATAGAAGAAGATAAAAGAATTGAAGAAGCACTCAAAGAACAACTAGAAGAAAAAGACAGGATCATCAGAAACTTGGAAGCAAAGATTGTAACATTAAGAAGGGATATTCAAAAGAAAACTATGCAGAATATCTCAAAAGTTTTGGATGCCATTGTCATCAGTCAAAAATCCCATTTTGACAAGACCAGAATTGGATACAATTAGACAGAAAAGGGATCAAGCTCCACAACAACTGAGTAAGAAACCTATCAAAAAAGCTATGCAGAAACAATCAAAGGGGATAGGAAGATATACAAATAAGATTACAGTGACACTCCTCCACCGAGAAGATTCAGATTTTAGAACCAAAAAATGACAGATAGGCCTCAAGAAGAAGAAGGATTCATAACAACACTTCCTTTTAGAAGATCCTCAACTCCCAAGTATCAAACTATATTTTTTAGTTTATGTTATGCATGTAATAATTTTGGACATAAAGCTATGAATTTCAGAGCTAACAACAGGAACAACAACAACTTTGAGAGTTATACACAAAGGGATTATTCAAGAAGGTCTAGTGAAACACAGAGAAGAAATTACAACAAGTTTGAATCCTTGAGCAATGAAGTGGAATGTTACAAATGTAACAATTTTGGACATGTGGAAAAAGAGTGAAGAATGAAAATACCTCCTAAATAACCTCAATAGAACAACAACAGTCACAAACAAGAACCACAGAAAAGGACATGGATAAGAAAGCAAGATCAGTATAGCAATGAAGATTAATGCACACTCGTTCTACAAGCTAAGCAGAAGAAACGTGGTTGGTATGTTGATAGTGGGTGTTCAAAACACACGCCAGATGATAGAGACAAGTTTCTTACATTACAAAAGGAAATAGATGGATCAATCTCCTTAAAAAATGATGATTCAGCCAAAATCATTGAAAAATGCACAATCTGAATTGAGAACAAGAATGAAAAGGGAAAAAATGTTCTACTAGTAGAAGATATGAGACATAATATTCTAAGTGTGAGTCAAATGTGTGACCAAGGTCATAAATTTAATTTCGATTCAAAAAAGTGTGAGATAAGAAAAGAAGGTTCAGGAAAATTGGTCGCTACAGCTGCAAGAACTTCAAGCAACATATATGTGTTAAGTGAAATTGGAAATGAAAAATGTTGTCTAGGAAAGGAAAATGAAAGTTGGCCATGGCACATAATAATGGGTCACATACATTTTGATAACCTTGTCAAAGTCAGCAAAAGAGAAGCAGTCAAAGAAATACCCCAGATCAAGAAACCAACCAACACTTTATGCAAGCATTGTCAACAAGGAAAGTAAACAAAGGCCAGGTTCAAATCAAAGGAATATTCAATGACAAGACCACTGAAAATTGTGCATATTGATCTAGTTGGACCAACTAAAACAAAGGGATTAAAAGGTGAGAAATACTTTATGTTGTTAGTTGATGATTATACAAGAATGACTGCAGTTTTCTTTCTCAAGAATAAGTCAGAAGCTTTTGAAAACTTCAAGATCTACAAGGAAATGGTTGAAAATGAAATGGATTCAAAAATCAAATGCTTGAGATCTAATAATGGAGGAGAGTTCACCTCAAAGGAATTTATGGACTACTGCAACAATCATGGAATAAAACGACAATTCTTCGTTGCTACGACACCTCAACAGAATGGAGTTGTAGAAAGAAAGAACAGGACAATACAGGAAATGGCTTGAACAATGCTAATGGATTCAAAATTGTCAGATATTTTTTGGACATAGGCAGTGCATACAACAATTCACATTCAAAACAGAGTAATGCTCAAAAACAAAACTAACAAAACTCCTTACGAACTATGGAAAGGAAGACCAACAAATGTAAAGCACTTCAAAGTTTTTGGAAGCAAATGCTATATCAAAAAGGAAGATGGCGGAATGGGAAAGTTTGACTCTCGCGTGGACAAAGGAGTACTTGTTGGTTACTCAATTACAAGGAAATCATACAAGTGTTACAATCTAAGATTGAACAAAGTTGTGGAAACCATCAACGTAACAATTGATGAAACAGGCAGACCAAAATCAAAGGAAGAAAATGAATCAATGAAACAACCCTTAGAAGAAGAAGTAGAAGATGAAAAAGAAGTAGAAGAGGAAGATGAAGAGAATTTGACAGAAGCAGAAGAGCAAGTTCAACAAGTTTCTCCAAAGAAACCCAATCAACAAGTACAGAAGAATCATCCTTCAGATCAGATTATTGGAAACAAAGATACATGAGTTGAGACTAGAAGACGAATCCGTTCACCAAAAAAAACACACCTAGCACTCTTATCTACAATTGAACCAAACTGTTTTGAAGAAGCCATCAAGGATGAATTTTGGAATAAGGCCATGGATGAAGAATTGGATCAAATAGAGAAAAATGATGCTTGGGATTGGTTCCAAGACCAAATAATAAGAATGTGATCAGTGCAAAATGGGTTTTCAGAAATAAATTGAATGAAGATGGACAAGTTACAAGGAAAAAAGATAGATTGGTATGTAAAGGATATGCTCAGATTGAAGGAATCGACTTTGAAGATAATTTTTCCCCAGTTTCCAGAATGGAAGCAATCTGTTTGCTTTTAGCTTATGCATGCTCCAAAAATGTTAAAGTATATTAGATGGACGTAGAATCAAATTTTCTAAATAGGGAACTTGAAGAATAAGTCTACATTGAACAACCAGAAGGATTTCAGTTGTCAGAGAACACATATTATGTGTATAAATTAAAAAATGCCATGTATGGTCTAAAACATTCTCCTAGAGAATGGTACTCTAGACTGGATACGTATTTGCAGCAGGCAGGGTTCAGAAAAGGAAGTGCAGACAACAACCTCTACATCAAGGTAAGTCAAGGTAATATTTTATTAATTGAAGTTTATGTTGATGATATTATTTTTGGTAGTGATGATGACAGGTTAAGCCAGAAATTTGCAAAAGATATGCAAAATGAATTTGAAATTTCGTTACTTATAGAACTATCCTTATTTCTAGGACTTCAGATACGTCAAAGCAATCAAGGAATTTTTATTTCTCAAACCAAGTATATTAGAGAAATGCTGAAGAGGTTCAGAATGGAATATTGAAAACCAATTATCACTCTCATGCAAACTAGTTGAAAGTTGAGCAAAGATGATTATTCAAAGTCTACAGATCAGAGGAAATACAGGTCAATGATTGACAACCTACTATATGTGACAACATCCAGACCAGATGTAATGCAGGAAGTTGGACAGGTGGCATGATTTCAAGCAACACCAAAGGAATCACATGTATTAACAGTGAAGAGTATTTTCAGATATCTCAAAGGAACACAAGAGTTTGGATTATGGTATCCAAAAGGAAAGGATCTATCACTAATTGCCTACATGGATGTAGATTGGGCAGGTTGTATTGATGATCGATGAAGCACCAGTGGAACAACATTCTACTTGGGTGAGTGTTTAGTATCATGGCTAAGCAAGAAACAATCATCAATATCTTTATCTACAACCGAGGTAGAGTATATTGCAACAACATCATGTTGTACACATGTACTTTTAATGAAACAAACTCTAACAGATATACAGGTTGAGTATGATGAGCCCATTCCAATCTATTATGATGATACAAGAGACATCGGTATCTCGAAGAACCCGGTGATGCACTCCAAGATGAAGCACATTCCAATCAAGTATCACTTTATATAGGAGTAGGTTGCATAAAAGAACATCAGAGTTGAGTATGTGCGAACAAAAGAACAGGTGGAAGACCTCTTTACAAAACCACTTCCACGAGAATCGTTTGAATATCTTCGCCAAAGACTTGGAGTTATTTCCACTCCAAAATGAATGCTTTTTGAATGCTTATCTTATATGTCTTAGATGTACACGAGGAAGCACCATAAGAGGACAGTTTAGTCAGGGGGAGCAACCCTGGATGGAAAGATACCTTTGCCATTGATGACATAGGGGGAGAGATTTATCAGATGCATAGGATAGAGGCATGGTTCTAGGGGGGGAAAAATTATCATATGCAGAGGACAGAGGCATGGTTCTAGGGGGAGCATGAGTGATATGATTTTATTATTGCATCAGAGTGTTGCCATCAATGCCAAAGGGGGAGATTGTTGATTATGGTTGGTTGTCATTGATGTCAACCCTTGAAGAAATCCCCACAACACAAAGGTTTGGGTAATGGACCCAATATTGTTTGATTTAAATATGTCTCATTATTGTTTTTTCATGGTTGATAAGAAATAAATATGGATGAACTCCAAAGTGGTCCCCTTATGGTGAAAGCCCTCACGAGAAGACACTTTGTGGAGTAAGAGAACCCATTCCTAATTATGGAATAAGGAGATGAAGGATAGTGAATTTGTTAGGGAAACTATACTATATGGATAGTTCTTGTCATTCCATTTCTGGGGTTATGTGGAACATCACATAACTCCTCACGGTTAGAGAGTTATGACCATGTGAAATTGGAGAACCCAGGTTTGGGTAATGGACCCAAGTTTGTTTGATGGATAACAGTGTGATTTTTGCTATATTTGAAGGTAATAATATTCTATATGGATAGTACATGTCATTCCATTTCTGGTGGTATGTAGAACGTCACATAACTCCTCACGGTTTGAGAGTTATGGCCTTACGAAGTTGGAGGACCCTCATA
>JZKD02S0280100.1:82791-93098 GCA_000966675.3 Picea glauca
AGAAATTACTGAGTACCACATCAAGTGGAAGAACCTACCAATAGAATAAGCGACATTGGAAGATGATTTCTTTATGTAGAAACATTTGTAGCTAATCAAGTGTTGAGAAAAAAAACTTGTTTGAATGGGAGGGGATTGTTAAGGCCATAGATAAAGCCCCATGTAAATACCTAGATATTGAGTTGTTACATTTATTTTCTTATATTAGTATTGTTGGATAGACCTTTTAATTGTAGTTTTACCCTTGATCTCCTATATATACCAAGGATACCATGTTTTAGGATCATCTCATCTTGTACATTTGTTCTATTATAAAAGGAATTTTCCCCCTCAAAGAGGCTTCACATTATTTCTTCTCTCTTTATCAAGGCATGGAGTTACTTCTCTCTCTCTCTCTCTCTCTCTGCTATTTTGGTCATTGGATCATAACATAAATGCATGCTCAATCTCATAGTGTGGGACATGTGGCCTCATAGAGTAGATGATTCACTCAAAAATCAAGTGTAGGGGCTCCACAAGTGAAACTTCCCCCCCAATAGGTGCAATGTTTCATTCCAAAGTGACATATCATCCTTAAACAAGTGTTAAATTTTTATCAATAGGTACCATATCATCATGAATATATACAATGTCACATATTCAAGGTGCCATGTCATCTTCAATGGGTGCTAGAACATATAAACAATGGTGTCATGTCCTTATAAGGCTCAATGTCCCCTAAGTAGTGTGCAACAACCTCTCAAACATGGTGGGATGACCTCTATCAAAGGTGCAAGTAGCTCCTAAATGTCCTCCAAAATACCAAGTCTCTATGCGAGTGTACATTGTCCAAGGAAGGGCTCATGTGGTCAAATGTATCAATAAAACCCAAAGGCATGTACACAAGTCAAATGCAGCATAGAAAGTGAGTCATGTCAATGTAGAAGCCATTAGATATATCACATCGAGTATCCACTTCAAACTTCACATTGTCTCATAAAATATACAATTTGCCAAGTTTAGGTATGGGGGGATCATCATTAACCCCTATTAGGTGTTCCAGTATCCACACAAAGGAGAATTTCCCAAGAAACCCATCAAGGAGTATGTGTAGTGACATATGGTTTGGATTGGGGTTTACTTCATGGATGGTGGCATAGTCATGTAAGGTTATGTACGATAGTCATCCTTGTGAGCACCTTTGTATGAGGGAGCACTTAGGAAATGATCTTCCATTTTCTTAGCACTGTGTCTTTCCAAACCCCTATTTTCCTTTTTCTTTATTCATTAAACATCTTTTTGGGTTTTGATTTTCATTTTCTAAGTCCTTTTTGTTAGGTATGCATTCATTTCATAGGACTTGGGGTGATGACCCCTCAGTGAGGGGGCATATCTCATGCTTCTTTATTCTTTCTTAGTTCTTGACTTTGATTTTCTGTCTTGTTTGTTTTTATTTTCATTTTCATTTTAGCATTTTCTCTTTCTATATATATATATTTATATCAATTTACATCAACCTTGTTATCCCACAAGTTTTAGGTTGGGAAAATCCCGACCCAACTACCAAATAGTGATAACTTAGAGAACACCTACCCACTGTCACCTTAGGCAGGTATTCCTGTCACTTTAGAGATGATAGAATCACCTCAAGGGGGGAATCTTGGTGAACCTAAGGAAAACGATATGGAAAGGGAAGAGATGAAACAAAACCCCCCTATAGGTCAAGACGATAGATGCAGAAAGGCTTGGGAAATAGTCTTGGTGGTATCCAAAGGTTGCCAAGAGATAAGAACACATGCAAAGAATGATGTACCTTGCCGAGACACAAGAACAAGATGAGTAGATATGTATAATGTTAGGTGGACAAGAAGGTTAGGCTTGTTTTCCCTAATTGCAACAGTAAACAAAAATGTATATCAGAAATAAAGTAAGTATTAAAGATGATAAGGGATTGTTAAAAGTCCAACAAATGATGCAAGATATAAGCTAGATAAACATTAGTAATACTCAAGAATGAAAGCACAAGACTTTAGCAATGAAACAAGGTTGTAATAAAAGATGTTTGCAGATATATTTTTCAGCCTTATGGCTGTAGAAAACAAGTTGTTACAATAGTAAATCCAACCACTGAAACTTACAAAGAGTCCACCCAAAAGTTGTGCTAGGCATAATAGATTATCTTGGCGAATTTTCAACGAATTCCGATGATTGAAAAGCAAGTTATAAATGAAAACAATTTTAGATTTTATGCAGCCCTAATGGCCGTAGATGAAATTTTATAACAAAAACAAGAAATACTTAGCCAATTAAGATTCCTTAGTGGCTATGACTAGCCTAGAATGTCAAGAAGAGATTGTAATTAAAATTTTTGATTATCTCATGTTTTCACATTCCCTAATGGAACAATTTTATTTCTCCAATGCAAATTGTAAATGATTAGTGCTTATCTATAGGGTTATGGAGTCAAAAAATGAGAACTAACTATACTACTTCCTTGGGGGTGTAAACCCTCTTACTCCCAAGGCAAGTAAAGTTAATTAGGAAAGTGCTAGAAGGGTGTAAGCCCTTTTACTTCTCCTAGAACTACCTTAAGAAACAAATTATTTTCAAGGAAAATATTGATGAGCTTAGTGGGGTTGTATGCACTTATACGCCCCAAGAAATTCAACTATTTAACCTTGCAACTAAGAAAAAGAGAAAATAACAAGATAAAACCCTTCAACTAGAGCAAGAATCAACAATATAAACTTCCACTTTACCAAGAATTATCCACCAACATGCAAGAGAAACACTCCACAAGAGGTAGTGCACCACTTTCTCCCACCAATAGAAGATTAAACCATGAAAAATGCAAAAGAGACAAGGGTAGCGAAAATTTCAGCCAAGTACTTCTCACAATGGGAGAGATATGTCATGAAATGAGATTCACATGATCTCTATTTATACAAAATGTTTAAAACATAGTTTGTCCACTTAATTAGGGTAAAAAATAAGATAAGGGGTCAACAACCCTTATCTTACCCCTTTACATAAATAATAATTTATTTAATTTACACTTTTTCACATTAGAAACTCTAAAACAAGATGACATCACCCCTTTAGGGATACGTTTTGACACTTTGCAAGTAGTTGGAGAAGAAAGTGGATGTTGTTGGGGATCCTAGAGCCTCCTCTTCATGCGCCAAGGTCAATCCATGCCTCCTCTAGTCAAATCATGCCAAGTGTCAATGAACACCAACTCCATCACCACCAACCCTAGCCTCAGGTGACGTCAAGCCCTAAAGAGTGACATTTTTCCCCTCCTAGGAAATTTGTTTGGCATGAGAGGGCTATGCTGGTCCTCCAAGGTATCTTCTAGGCCTCCAAAGGCAAGCCATTTTGATCCGGCATATGGGCCCTTGGAATCCAACCTATGGGCTTCAAGCCTCATGGAAGCCCAATTTAGGTTTGTTCCTCCAAATCTGTCCACCAAACAAGGTCCTGCAAAACAAATGGGTACTCACTCGAAATATATAAAGTCAAAATATCATGGCATGTGAAAACCACATCTAATAAACAAGGCATCTAAAAATGTGCATAAAAAATACCTCATAAAATTAAACAAATTCTCAAAGACCCTATACAATTAACCAAGTTTAGGTATGGGAGGGGTGTCATAAAAGTCGTATTGGGTAGACCAAAACCCTCAAGTAGGGGATGCTCCCAAGGGTGTCCCTCAAGGTCATGTAGTGTATGATGAGGTGGATAGGGTTTTAGAATTCATAGGTTAATGGGTTTTATGACATACAAGGGCTCGTATTGTCTCATCTATGGGTTCCTTTGTAGAGGGTGTGTTGCACCTTCATTTTCAATGCATCATTTTTCCAAGCCCATTCATTTCCATTAATTAATTAATAGTCCAAAACCTTGGGTACTCCCTAGAGTGAAATCGAGTAGCTTGGGGGGAAGCACCACAAGGACCACTTGAAGCTAGAGGTACACAAGGTACACATAGTGCCATATGAAAGGAAAGAAAGGGACACCTTATGAGTGTACACACCTCAATAAGTGGGGACATGTATATAATATTATTTTTCTTTTGCAGGTCTGTGATTTTTTAGGAGAATCTTTTCATTACTCTCAAGACCTCTTTGGGTGAGCATATGGAAGGCTTATATTTTAGGCCTTTATATTTTTCCAGCCATCATCCCTATGGGCCTTCAGCCCCTTCTTCCCATGAAATGAGGTACATGCCAAAGGGCCTAGAAGAGGGCATTGTGATGGGAATGTGATGAGGGGAAACTGATAAGTATGGTTGGGAATGGTATGATGACCCCTCAAGGAACCCCCATTTACAACCCTTCCCCAAATGTTTCCCACTTACTAGGAAATTGATGACACTCACCAAGGTGAAACATGGTCAAAATCATAATTTCCAAGCAGATGTTCTATAATCAAAAGAAACTTTAATACACCATGCTTAAATGCCTCAAATATTAGGGTGATTATGTGCCACAATACCTGACTTGTACCGCATGGAAAAAGAACCAAATTCTTTCCAAAAGCTAGCTGGTGTGGTGGATTCTCTGACGATGGATCCATGTGTGGTGAGAGTGGGTTTTTGGACACTTCTAGTCATGTGATATTTCGGCACTCCATGTCTACAACCTGAGGGCCTCGAGACATCATCTCCTTAGTTATCCCACACAATTGGGATAACATATGGCTCGTACTTGGGGACATGTGCTCGTTGTTGAGTGCATGAGAACCAAAAAATCTCCTAGTAGACCTATGCCTACACACACTAATACATCAAACTCATTAATAGTAGGATGGCCTCTCTCATCCTTTGTCCATGTATATCAAAAATCCAAAAATGAAACTGATCTAAAAAAAATTAGCATTTTTTTCAAAATTTTCTAAACTAAGCATGAAATCAATATGAAAGTAGAGAAAAATGAAATATGAGAGGCATATAAACTAACATAAGCAATCAATATGCAAATTAAAGGAAATAAAGATGACCTACCCACTTACCTGGGGCATTGGGGCCCCGAAGATAAAGTGATAGATGATGTCATGTGAAGTCATGCAACTAGTGCAACCAGTTGATCATCTCATCAAAGTATCTCCCCCTGTGCTTAATTATGTAAAACAAAAAAGACAAGTCAAACACATAATGATCATGAGCATAAATAGATACATAATCAATGATGAAATGAAACTCATGGAGATGGGTGGGAGGGAGGAAATCATGTTGGAAGGAAGAACTATCATCTTGCTCATCCTTCTTGAAAGTGTAGTCACAAGCATGATCAATGCATATCTGAACGTGACTATCATATATAGATGACGGTTCATCTTCATTCACATAGGATAATATAAGAAGACTACATGGATTCCCAGATAAAAAGATAAGAGGTAAGGGATAATCTCATGTATAGAGAAAAAATCCTCCCTTGGACTCAGGAAACGCTGCTTCTTTATCTGTAAATCCCCACCTAAAGTCTCAATATGAAAGTACTTTTGTTTGGTAGTGTGGACCTAAGAGAGATTTGGGCTGGCCACACCCTGGTGTCTATCAAAGTATGAGCACAATGACTAAAAATCCTCACAGAACAAATTTGCATCCTCAAAAGGGTACATATCAGGGGATGACTGAAGATCACCTTGAGTATGCTATGAAAAGTCATCCTTAGATAGATGGAACAAATCTATAATCATATCATCATCAGGATTCCAAACATATGAATCATATACGTATTAAGACCATTATTCTGATGAAATCTCAACCCCTTTTGCTCGGGAGCCACCCTCAATGTCGTAAATAGGGTCTCCATAAAAAATTATACAACCACCATCCCATATATGTCTCCCAGTTTGTATGAACCTATCTATATGCTCATCAACCAAATCCAAGGGTTCTTTCATAAAACCATCAATATGACTGAAAATAATGATCTCTTTGTCTTCGTGTGCAAGAAGGACAAAGGCTAGGGAGGCTTCAACTAGATCTTCAATTTCTTCATCATCGAGAATGATCGCTTCTTCAACATCATGTGCAGGAGGAGGGCAAGGTTGGAAAACCTCACCTTCATCAAGCAAGAGAAAATATAGTGGTGCCTCATTATGTTGTGCTTTATCAAAATTATTATTTCTTCTTATGGACACACCCCTCCATCGCCTCTTCATCATAAGAGGCTTGATCCCTAGTGTATATTTATTTATTCTCTTTTCTTCAAGATGATCTATCATATCCAAGGTTTCCTTCAATACGTCTTCACTTCCAAATTCATGGAATAAAGTATCATCAATATATTCGAAAGGGTCACAACTCATCATGCTCTCTTCATGATGTGCAAGAGGAATAGAGGCTTGGATGTCTTCATCAAGTGGAAGGGCATGTATGAGTAATTATCTTCATCAAATGTCTTGTCCAGATATTCAGAATGAGAAACTTCATCGGGATCTTCCTCTTTGTAGAGATGTTATTCAAAGGAAATTTCCCTCAAATATTTAATCGGATATAGAGGAAACATCCTTTCCTAAAAGGTATGCTCAAGGTCTTGAACTATTTCTTCAAACTGCTGAGATTTTGGTCCACAATGTGTGAGGAATTCTCAGATGAGGATAGTTAAATCCCTTGAGATACAATCATGCTTGATCAAAATTATTTGTTTCTAACTCAGGGATGCCAAGAAAAACTGTGTTAATTCATCATCCTGGGTTATTTGATACCAATAAATGTACTCAATAAACTCAACAACATGTGTAACGACTGAACACAAGTTACCATCAAAATTTGGGATGTCATTCCATATTTTCAACAGGTTTTCATCATATACCTCCATGGCTCAGAATATGGAAAGGGTAATCAGGGAAATATTGGTTCTCGGGAAGGTGGTGTCACAAGATGATCCTTAAGAAGAGCTCATCGAGGGTGGAAAAGGAAACTTTCTTCAACGAAGTCGCTAGAAAATCTAAGCGTAAAGGCTTTGAGAGAGAAGATTTCCAAAGTGTCCTTAGGGTGAGGAAGATAATTCAAAATCCTCCTCGAAAATGGCACAAAAATGTTGTCGTACAAGTTATACATTGGGAAAATCCCAACCCAACTACCAAATGGAGACAACTTAGAGAACACCTACCCACTGTCACCTTAGGAAGGTATTCCCATCACTTTAGAGATGATAGAATCACCTCAAGGGGGAAATCCCGGTGACCCTCGAGGAAACAAGATGGAAAAGGAAGAGATGAAGGAAATTCCCCCTATAGGTCAATATGGAATATGCATAAAGGCTTGGGAAAGAGTCTTGGTGGTAGCCAAAGGTTTCCAAGAGATAAGAACACCTGCAAAGAATGATGTACCTGCCCGAGACACAAAAACATGCCGAGTAGATATGTATAATGTTAGGTGGACAAGAAAGTTAGGCTTGTTGTCCCTAATTTCAGCAGTAAACAACAATGTATATCAGCAAGAAAGTAAGTATTAAACCTTCTAAGCAATTGCTAAAAGTCCAACAAATGATGCAAGAGATAAGCTAGATAAACATTAGTAATATTCAATAATGAAAGCACAAGACTTTAGCAATGAAACAAGGCTGTAATAAAATATGTTTGCAGAAATATTTTGCATCCTTATGGCTGTAGCAAACAATTTTTTACAACAGTAAATCCAACCACCTAAATTTACAAAGAGTCCATCCAAAAGTTGCGCTAGGCCTAGTAGATTATCTTGACAAAATTTCAGCAAATTCTGATGGTTGAAAAGCAAGTTATAAATGAAAAAAGTGTTAGGGTTTTTGCAGCCCTAATGGCCATAGAAGAAATTTTATAACAACAACAATAAATACTTAGCCAATTAAGATTCCCTAGTGGCTATGACAAGCCTAGAACATCAATAAGATATTGCAATTTAAACAATTTGATTATCTCATGTTTTTACGTATCCCAATGCACCAATTTTATTTCTCCAATGCAAATTGTAAATGATTAGTGATTTAACTATTGGGTTATGGAGTCACAAAATGAGTTAACTATACTACTTCCTTGGCGGTGTAAACCCTCTTACTCCCCAAGGCAAGTAAATCTAACTGGGAAAGTGATAGAAGGGTGTAAGCCCTTTTACTTCTCCTAGCACTACCTTAAGAAACAAATTATTTCCAAGGAAAATATTGATGAGCTCAGTGGGGTTGTATGCACTTATACTCCCCAAGAAATTAAACTAGTTAACCTTGCAACTAAGAAAAAGAGACAATAACAAGATAAAACCCTTCAACTAGAGAAAGAATCAACAAGATAAACTTCCACTTTACCAAGAATTATCCACCAACATGGAAGAGAAACACTCCACAAGAGGTAGCACACCACTTCCTTCCACCAATAGGAAAGTAAACCATGACAAATGAAAAAGAGATAGAAAATACCCAAGGGTAGTGAAAATTTCAGCCAAGTACTTCTCACAATGGGAGAGTTATGTTATGAAATGAGATTTACATGATCTGTATTACTACAAAATGTTTAAAACATAGTCTGTTCACTTAATTAGGGTAAAACATAAGATAAGGGGTCAATAATCCTTATCTTACCCCTTTACACAAATAACAATATTTAATTTACATGTTTTCACATTAGAAACCCTAAAACAAGATGATGTCACCCATTTAGGGAGACGTTTTGACACTTTCCAAGTCGTTGGAGAAGAAAGTGGAGGTCGTTGGGGCTCCTAGAGCATTGTCTTCATGCACCAAGATCAATCCATGCCTCCTCCAATAAAACCAGGCCAATTTTTAATGAACAACATCTCCATCACCACCAACCCTAGCCCTAGGTGATGTCAAGCCCCAAAGCATATTGTTTTTCCCCTCCTAGGCAATTCATTTGGCATGTGAGTGCTAGGATAGGTCCTCCAAGGTATATTTTATGCCTCCAATGGAAATTCATCATGATACAACATGTGGGCCCTTGCATCCAACCTGTGGGATTCAAGCCCCATGGAAGCCCAAGCTAGGCTTGTTCCTACAAAACTGTCCACCAAACTAGGTCCTACAAAACAAATGGGTACGCCCTCCAAATATCTCAAGTCAAAATATCATGGCAAGTGGAAACCACATCTAATAAATAAGGCATCTAAAAATGTGCATCGAAACTACCTCATCAAATTAAACAAATGCTCAAAGACCCTATACAATTGACCAAGTTTAGGTATGGGAGGGGTGTCATAAAGTCTTATTGGGGAGACCAAAACCCTCAAGTAGGGGATGCTCCCAAGGGTTCCCCTTCAAGGTCATGTAGTGGATGATGAGGTGGATATGGGTTTAGACTTCATAGGTCAATGGGTTTTATGACATATAAGGGCTCGTATTGTCTCATCTATGGGTGCCTTTGTAGAGGGTGTGTTGCACCTTCGTTTTCAATGCATCCTTTTTCCAATCCCATTCATTGACATTAATTAATTAATATTACAAAAACTTGGGTACTCCCTAGAATGAAATTTATTAGCTTGGGGGGCAACACCACAAGGCCCACTTGAAGCTAGATGTACACAAAGTGCCATATGAAAGGAAAGAAAGGGACATCACATGAGTCTACACACCTCAACAAGTGGGGACATGTATATAATGTTATTTTTCATTTGCAGGTATTTGATTTTTTAGGAGAAGCTTTTTATTTCTCTAAAGACCTCTTTGGGTGAGCATATGGAAGGTTTATATTTTAGGCTCTTATATTTTTCCAGCCATCATCCCTCTAGGCCTTCATCCCCTTCTTCCCATGAAATGAAGTACACGCCCTTCTTGGGTCACTAAATCCAATGGGCCTAGAAGAGGGCATTGTGATGAACACAAAGTGATAAGTATGGTCGGGAATGGTACGATGACCCCTCAAGGAACCCCTAGTTACACCCCTTCCCAAAAATTTGGCCACTTACTAGGAAATCGATGACACTCACCAACGTGAAACAGGGTCAAAAGCATAATTTCCAAGGAGACATTCTATGATCAAAATCAGATTTGATACAACATGCTTAAATTCCTCAAATATTAGGGTGATTACTTGCCACAATACCTAACTTGTAAGAAAGACCCAAATGCTTTCCAAAAGCTAGTTGATATGGTGGATGCTCTGACGATGGATCCATGTGTGGTGATAGAGCAGGTTTATGTATGTGCAAGTGGGCATTGCTAGTCATGTGATTTCTCAGCACTCCATGTCTGCAACCTGAGGGCCTCGAGACATCATCTCCTTAGTTATCCCACAAAATGGGTATAGAAAACCTCAAGCATTATAGCTCCTTATTCTCATGTGATTATGAAGAATGAACCTATATGAGTGACATATGAAAACCAAACCCC
>JZKD02S0280100.1:113246-126556 GCA_000966675.3 Picea glauca
CATGTATTCAACCCACTTAACATGCCTCTGATTCAACTTTTCCTGTTGAGTCACAAACTGCAATGCATGGTTGTCACTATATAAAACAAATTCCTTTGGAATCAAATAGTGCCTCCATTTTTTCAATGCCTGTATGATGGCATAGAATTCCCTATCATACGTGGAGTACTTTTCTTTTGCCTCATTCAGCTTCTCGCTGAAATATGCAATTGGTCTGTCCTCCTGACTCAAGACTGCTCCTATGACAACCCCGCTTGCATCACATTTTACCTGAAATGTCTTTTGAAAATCCGACAACACCAGAATTGGTTGTTCCGTAATCTTCTGTTTCAAAAAATTGAAACTTTTCTCCACCTCTTCAGTCCAGTGAAAAGATTTATGCCTTTTCTTCACTATATCCATTATTGCTTCACTAATTCCATTGAAATTCCTGATGAATTTTCGGTAGAAACTAGCCAGTCCATGAAAGCTTCTCACCTCAAATATGTTCCTTGGTGATGGCCAATTCTTGATCACTTCTACCTTATCTGGATCCATTCTCAGTTCATATAAATGAGCTCTGTCTTCATAAATGAGGATTTCTTCATGTTTATCAACAACTTCTCCTGTTGTAGTTTCTTCATCACAATAGCCAAATGCTTCAGATGTTCAACCTTCGTCTTGCTGAAAAAAAATATGTCATCCAGGTACACGATGACAAATTTCCCGATGAACTCCTTCAGGACTTCATTCATCAATATCATAAAGGTACTTGGTGCATTCGTCAAGCCAAATGGCATGACAAGCCATTCATACAAACCTTCGTTTGTCTTGAATGCTATTTTCCATTCATCACCTTCTCTCATACGAATCTGGTGATATCCACTCTTCAAATCTATCTTTGAAATTTTTTTTGCTCCACTTAATCAATCCATCAAATCATCCATCCTCAGCAATGAAAATCTATACCTGATGGTTATCTTGTTGATGGCCCTCGAGTCGGTACACATTCTCCAACCTCCATCTTTCTTCGGAATGAGTACCGTCGGAACAACACATGGACTCAAGCTTTCCCTGACCAAACCTTTGTCCAACAACTCCTAGACCTGTCTTTTAACCTCTTCATTCCCCTGTGGTGTCAATCTGTATGCGGCTTTGTTTGGTAAACTAGCTCCTGGTATGAGATCAATGTGATGACTTACACTTCTCATCGATGGAAATGAACAAGGTAGTTCGTCCACTATAATATCAGCGAACTCTTCAAGCAGTCCCTGAACTTCTTCTGGAAAATCATCCACTCTTGCGCTAGTCAGAACAATTCTCGGTTTTCTGACCACAAAGAATTGTCATCATCTTCTGTCTCAGGTTCTGCATCCTCCTGAACAAAGAAATTTGATAGTCCCTGGGAATGAATTTTTCCTTCATCTTTGCAATCATCCTATCCCAGCTCTTAATTTTTTGCTTGCCTTGGCAACGCCTGTCAGCTTGTAGCTCATCCCACAAAAAGGCTGCATGTCCCTTCAATCTTGTGACGGCATGCCTGACCTTCTTGTCCTCTTTGATATCTTCATAGTCGAAGTAAGTGTCTAGAGCTCTAATCCAATCTAGAAGCTCTTCCACATCCAGATTTCCCTCATAAACTGAAATGTCCATTTTCACCTTTGCACCCATTCTTGTAACAACTTTAAGTAAGCGTTCAGTTGTTGCATCCTCTGCTGGGATTTCTTCTCCTCCATGTCCAACATCATCTTCATTTTCAGACTCACTGATATCTCCTATATCAGCTTTGCACCTTTCTCTTATCTCCATGTCCTTCCATTGTGGCATGAAGATTTCACATTTCTCTCTCCGCATCTGGATTCTACACTTGCCTACCTCTCTCTCTAGACATTTCCCTTTCCTCCTCTGGATCGGGTGACTGTCTACCCCTTCTCCTCGGTGGCATGGTGAATTCTCCTTTTTCTCTGCTACAGAAAGAAAAGAATCCTTTCTAAGCTCTGATACCACTTGACGCAGTCGTGCCACCCAGGGCACGTCTTCTCATAGGACCTTTTCTTCTTCCTCAACCTGAAGAACTGAAAAGATCTTATGATTCCCTATCGGGAATTTTCCACACCCACAACAACTCTCCAAATGACCTCCCTTAACAATCAAGAAATCATCGCTGGCCTCTTTTCTTTGTTATCGGGGTTCCCGTTATCGAGATCTTAACACCTGTGGTGTTCTGGAAACTTGGATCACCGATCCCCGATCTCCGATGTGCTCCTTTGTTGTCTTAGCCCTACCTGGATAAGCCTTTAGTCCACGCAACCACTCTCTATAAGACCTCAGCCTTATATCCCTTCTATCAGGGTTTTGGACTTCAAAATCCCGATGTTCTTCCAACCTCTGTTAGCCTCCAGAATAAACGCTTGATCCACGTGACCTCTCCTTATACGACCGCATCTATAAATCCCATTGGGGTTTTGAGATTTCTAATACCAAAGTGCACTCGCCCTCAGGATTCGTGATTTCTCAAATCCCGACGTGCCTCTTCCACGCTAGCCCTCCTGACTATAAGCCTTGGCCCATATGATCATTAACCCATGACCACAGTCTTACCCTGTCAGGGTTACGAGATTTCTAATGCTACAAAACACTTTCTCGTGGGTTTCCCAATTCCTCGAACACCGATTCTCCGTCAGGCTGACAACTAGATTCCACTACGGCGCCTTCCTCCTTTCTGTCGTGCTGACAGCTGGTCGCACAATTGTACCTTCCTCCTCGTCGGGATTTCACAGTTCGTGAAACCAAAGTGCATAAACACTTTGTCACCGGGATCCCCGATATCCCAATGGACCCCAAACACTGATGGATAACTCCTTGTTGGGGCTTTCCCCGATGATGCTGATTGCTGCCACGCGTCCTTCTAGATGGATGGTCTCGATTTATCCGGGGTTCGGGACTTGTAATGTCTCAATTTCCTTGTCCTCAGGGACTCCGATACGCCGATTCCCGACTCTCTCCGGATTTCTGACACGCGTCCCAAATGATGGATGGTTCAATTCAACCCTCGGGGTTCGCTACTTTATAAAACCAGTTACTTTCACTTACCTGAACTCCGATGACCCCAATCTTGATATGGTGACCACACGACACGTGTCCTCCTTGAGATCCTACGGCTATGATCCCTCCGCCATTTCGGGGTTCTCCTAGCCATGGATCCTTGGCTCCTGAAACTACGGAATGCCGATGAACTCTCAATTTCCTCCCACTTGTCCCAACAGATAGACAACCCAGATCTTCCCGGGGTTTCGGGGTTTCAAATGTTGAAAAACATTTGACCACGGGATTTCCGATCCTTCGAATCCCAATGGTAACCCTTGTGAAACTTCTGTCAGATCCAACGGTTGACGAGACTTTGCTGATCCTTCACCGTAAGATCCTGACCGTCGATTTCTCTCCTCCTTGAAGATTTCTTCTAAAATAATTAAGTGTTCCTCTCCGGATTTTGTCTTTCTGTGGCACAATTTTGCAACACTTGGTTTACACACTCCGTGGAATGAACTTCCAGTGCTTTCTTTCAGCGAACTTGGAAGCCTTATCCTCTATATCTTCACACAATTTTTAGTCTCCATGAAGACTCTTGCACGCACCCCTTGCAGCAATCCTCAAACACTTCTAAGTGTTGAGTTCTTTTGACCCTGCACACACCTGCAGCAGTAGTCCTTCAATACCTTGCTCAGTTTTCACGACTGATACTCTCCTTAGCCTGCGCACTCCTTGCACGGCTCATATAACCTAATTTCACTCCTGGGTGAATTAGAACAAGAGCTAACTATCTGAGCCTTCTGTCAACGCACTCCTTGCGGACGACTTCAACTGCATTCCTTGTAGGAATCCTTGCTCAGATAGAGAAACAACTATAACTCATTCCACTTCCTCTCAGATTTCAATCTAAACACATGAAATCATACACATAGAATAATAGAAAATGCATAACAGGAAGTAAATACTCATGAGCATAGCATTCAACACACATACACAGAGAATAACACAAAATCCATGAATCTGAATCAACTTCTTCTATTAATTCAAGATCTATACATGGATATTCTTCTACAGTTCTCTTCTTATCTCCTATGCTCTGGATTCTTCTAACTCTTCATGAACTATGTTACAAAGCATAATGAGGGTGTCTATATCCGTTCTCCCTCTTTCTTCTAAAACTGTCTAATCTAATATTAAATTCTACCTACTTACATTCACTACTATAAATGCCTATGTCTATCTCAGATGAGAGCGGGGAACTCAAGGTATGATTACATTTTACCAAGGTTCCTTCATTAAATGATCTCATTTATATTTGGCGCATCAACTTCAAGGGAAAATTTAAAACTTGCGCTGGACGTCTTCCAGCTGTCTTCCACTTCCACGTTGGCTCGCTTGACGTGAGGGATGCTCCTGCATCATACTCCCTCACTTGAAAATTTGAATGGGCTCCTGTCCATGAGCTCCTTCATGGTATGTCCATGCTTCAAAATTTCTGCTTCAGTCTCCTAGCTGGCATCTTCAACTGGATGGCCCTTCCACTTGACTAAATATTCAAAATATTCTTTCCTTCTGGCTTTCTTACCTACTCGTTTATCCAATATCTGCTCCATCTGTGGCTTCTCTGCAACTGGCATCTGCTTCTGCCACTAAACCTCTGGTTGTTCATCACTTGCAGTCTCTATTTCCCCAGCTCTATATGGGTATAAATCCGCGATGTTGAATATTGGAGAAATTCCAATCCCATCGGGTAACTCGATCTCATAAGCATTTTCTCCCATCTTCTTCAAGACCTTGCATGGTCCGATTTTCTTCATATTTAACTTGTTGTATGTTCCTCTCGGGAACCTTTCTTTCCTCAAATGTGCCAGAACCAAATCACCAACCTCGAACTGAAGTTGTCTCCTATGATGATCGACTCTGCGCTTATATTCTTGGCTTGATTTTAGTAACCTCTCCTTCACCTAGCTGTGAAGTTCCTTCATCGCTTCAACGAATTCTTCTGCACTAGCACTGCTAGTCGCAGTCTGTTCTGATTCCCTCAGTTCAGAAACTCCTCTCGGCTGCATCCCATAAACAACCTGAAATGGACTTCGGACTGTACTCCTGTTAACAGAGTCATTGTAAGCAAACTCTGCCTGTGGCAATATATTGTCCCAACTGCTATGGTGCTCCGTCACCAAGCTTCTCAACAAGTCTCCCATACTTCTGTTGACCACTTCTGTTTGTCCATTCGTCTGAGGATAATAAGCAGAACTAAACATCAAGTTAGTCCCTAGCTTCTTCCATAATGTCCTCCAAAAGTGCCCTAAGAACTTTGTGTCTCTGTCCGAAACTATGCTTTTCGGCAATCCATGAAGTCGAATGACCTCCTTGAAGAACAGATTTACGATGTGAGTCACATCACTAGTATTCTGGCATGGGATAAAATGTGTCATCTTTGAAAACTTGTCCACTACTATAAAGACAGAATCAAATCCTCTTTGCGTCCTTGGCAAACCCAATACAAAATCCATGCTTATTGCCTCCCACGACCTCTATGGTATGGGCAATGGCTGATAAAAACCTGCATTTTTCTTTCTCCCCTTCGAATGCTAGCAAATTCGACATCTGTCAACAAATCTCTAGACATATGCTCACATTCCCGGCCAAAAATATGATTCATTCAGTTTCACGAATGTTTTGTCATGGCCAAAATGTCCTGCTAAGCCTCCGCTATGTTTCTCCTTCAACAGATTCTTCCTCATGGAGAATTTCGAGATACACAGTTGATTGCCTCTGAACAACAATCCCTCCTGGATCATATAATCTATCCAAGGGATTTTGTCTCTAAGAACTGGATTCTCAACTACTTCATACGCTTCTCCAAAATCTGCATCACCTGTGTACATGTCCTTAAGATCATCAAAGCCTAACGTCCGGACTTTGAACTCCTGCAATAGCAAACACTTCCTGCTCAAAGCATCAACAACTTTGTTAGTAGTAACAGAAATATGTTTTATCACAAAAGTGAAATTTTTCATGTATTCAACCCACTTAACATGCCTCTGATTCAACTTTTCCTGTTGAGTCACAAACTGCAATGCATGGTTGTCACTATATAAAACAAATTCCTTTGGAATCAAATAGTGCCTCCATTTTTTCAATGCCTGTATGATGGCATAGAATTCCCTATCATACGTGGAGTACTTTTCTTTTGCCTCATTCATCTTCTCGCTGAAATATGCAATTGGTCTGTCCTCCTGACTCAAGACTGCTCCTATGGCAACCCCGCTTGCATCACATTTTACCTGAAATGTCTTTTGAAAATCCAGCAACACCATAATTGGTTGTTCTGTAATCTTCTGTTTCAATAAATTGAAACTTTTCTCCGCCTCTTCAGTGCAGTGAAAAGATTTATGTCTTTTCTTCACTGTATCCATCATTGCTGTGCTAATTCCACTGAAATTCCTGATGAATTTCTGGTAGAAACTAGTTAGTCCATGAAAGCTTCTCACCTCAAATACGTTCCTCGGTGATGGCCAATTCTTGATCACTTCTATCTTATCTGGATCCATTCTCATTTCATTTGCAGATATAACAAAACCTGAGCTTTGTCTTCATAAATGAGGATTTCTTCATGTTTATCAACAATTTCTCCTGCTGTAGTTTCTTCATCACAATAGCCAAATGCTTCAGATGTTTAGCCTTTGTCTTGCTGAAAACCAATATGTCATCCAGGTACATGATGACAAATTTCCCGATGAACTCCTTCAGGACTTCATTCATCAATCTCATAAAGGTACTTGGTGCATTCTTCAAGCCAAACGGCATGACAATCCATTCATACAAACCTTCGTTTGTCTTGAATGTTGTTTTCCATTAATCACCTTCTCTCATACGAATTTGGTGATATCCACTCTTCAAATATATCTTTGAAAAAAAAAATTCTCCACTTAAGCAATCCATCAAATCATCCATCCTCGGCAATGGAAATCTGTACCTGATGGTTATCTTGTTGATGGCCCTCGAGTCAGTACACATTCTCCAACCTCCATCTTTCTTCGGACTGAGTACCGTCGGAACAACACATGGACTCAAGATTTCCCTGACCAAACCTTTGTCCAACAACTCCTGGACCTGTCTTTTAACCACTTCATTCCCCTGCGGCGTCAATCTGTATGTGCCTTTGTTTGGTAAACTAGCTCCTGGTATGAGATCAATGTGATGACTTACACTTCTCATCGGTGGCAATGAACGAGGTAGTTCATCCACTATAATATCAACGAACTCTTCAAGCAGTCCCTGAACTTATTTTTGAAAATCATCCACTCTTGTGCTAGTCAGAACAATTCTCGGTTTTCTGACCACAAAGAATTGTGGATCCTCCTTCTTCTTAACTTCCGTAAGAAGTTCTTTCCCACTCATGAGAAGTACTGTGTTGCTTACCTATGGTTTCACCTCCTTATCCTCAATTGGATGAAACATATGGGTTCTCCCATTCTTCTCCAGGGTGTATGTGTTCATCCTCCCATCATGAATCACATTTCTATCGTATTTCCATGGTCTACCCAACAATAAATGACAAACATCCATAGGAATGACATCACATAAATTTTTATCATTATATCCTCCTATCTTGATGTCAACTAAGCACTGTTTAGTGACATTTACCTGATGTCCCTTCTATAGCCATGAAACTTTGTATGGATTCGGGTGATCAGTTGTCTCCAGCTCCAGCTTTTCTACCATCTCGGTTGAAACGAGATTATCTGTGCTTCCACTGTCCACAATGACCTTGCATACTCTATCCTTGGTCTTGCACGCAGTCCTAAAAAGAATGTTCCTTTGTGCTATATTCTCCATCTCCTTTTCTGGCGTCAAAAGGACTTTTCGCATCACCAACGACCTCCCACCTTCAGTGTATTCTGCCTCAACATCTCGCCTTTGTGCCTCGGCGATGTGAGTCTCTCCAGTTTCTTTATTTTTCTCTAGACACTTGAATGACCTGTGCCCATTCTTTCCACATGTGAGGCATGTGATTAATCCACCTCTTCCTCTTCCTCTACCTCTGGTATGAGGAAAAGTATTATTATCAACATATCCTCCTCTCCGCTCAGTATGCTGTTCTCTTTTCTCAGCATATCACCCTCGTTGTGAGCTTCCACCTCTCTCTGTCTGAGTCTGAGGTCTTTTCCATTCGTCTCTGGGATTTTGGATTCTTTCCTGGGCAACTGTTTTGCCTCTAGGCTAACTTCTGCCTCGACCTCTTTGACTTTGCTTTCAGCTCAGCTTCTCCTCAACTTTCAGAGCCATTTGGTAAGCATCCTCCACCGTTCGGATGGTTTCCATACTCATTTCATCTTGAATCTCATATCTCAGGACATTCATATACTTGGCCACTTTTTCGTCATTGTTTTCGCAATGACCTGCCCTGATATTCAACCTGTAGAATTCCTCAGTATATTCCTTCACTGTCATCAGCTTCTATCTCAGGTTTTGCATCCTCCTGAACAGAGAAATTTGATAGTCCATGGGAATGAATTTTGCCTTCGTCTTTGCAATCATCCTGTCCCAGCTCTTAATTTTCTTCTTGCCTTGGCAATGCCTGTCAGCTTGTAGCTCATCCCACCATAAGGCTGCATGTCCATTCAATCTTGTGACGGCATGCCTAACCTTCTTGTCCTCTTCAATATCTTCATAGTCGAAGTAAGTGTCTAGAGCTCTAATCCAATCTAGAATCTCTTCCACATCCAAATTTCCCTCATAAACTGGAACGTCCATTTTCACCTTTGCACCCATTCTTGTAATAGCTTTAAGTAAGCGTTCAGTTGCTGCATCCTCTGCTGGGATTTCTTCTCCTCCATGTCCAACATCATCTTCATTTTCGGACTCACTGATATCTCCTATATCAGCTTTGCGCCTTTCTCTTATCTCCATGTCCTTCCATTGTGGCACGAAGATTTCACATTTCTCTCTCCACATCTGGATTCTGCACTTGCCTACCTCTCTCTTTGGAAATTTCCCTTTCCTCCTCTGGATCGGGTGACTGTCTACCCATTCTCCTCGGCGGCATGGTGAATTATCCTTTTTCTCTGCTACATAAAGCAAAGAAGCCTTTCTAAGCTCTGATACCACTTGACACAGTCGTGCCACCCAGGGCACGTCTACTCACAGGACCTTTTCTTCTTCCTCAGCCTGAAGAACTGAAAATCTCTTATGATTCCCTATCGGGAATTTTCCACACCCGCAACAACTCTCCAAATGACCTCCCTTAATGATCGGGAAATCAGCGCTGGCCTCTTTTCTTTGTTATCGGGGTTCCCATTATCGGGATCTTAACACCTATGGTGTTCTGGCAAGTTGGATCAATGATCCCCGATCTTCGATGCGCTCCTTTGCTGTCTTAGCCCTACCTGGCTAATCCTTCAGTTCATGCGACCACTCTCTATAAGACCTCAGCCTTATATCCCTTATGTCGGGGTTTTGGACTTCAAAATCCCGATGCGCTTCCAACCTCCGTTAGCCTCCAGACTAAACGCTTGATCCACGTGACCTCTCCTTATACGACCGCAGCTATAACTCCCATCAAGGTTTCAGGATTTCTAATACCAAAGTGCACTTGCCCTCAGGATTCGCGATTTCTCGAATCCCGACGCGCCTCTTCCATGCTAGCCCTCCTGACTATAATCCTTGGCCCATATGATCGTTAACCCGTGACCACGGTCTTACCCCGTCGGGGTTACATGATTTCTAATGCTACAAAACACTTTCCCATGGGTTTCCCAATTCCTCGAACACCGATTCTCCATCAGGCTGAAAATTGGATTCCACTACGGCGCCTTCCTCCTTTCTGTCGTGCTGACAATTGGTCGCACAATTGTACCTTCCTCCTCGTCGAGATTTTGCGGTTCGCGAAACCAAAGTGCATAAACACTTTATCACCGGGATCCCCGATATCCCGATGGATCCCAAACACTAATGGATAACTCCTTGTCGGGGCTTTCCCCGATGACGCTGATTACTGCCACGCGTCCTTCCAAATGGACGGTCCCGATTTCTCCAGGGTTCAGGACTTGTAATGTCTCAATTTCCTTGTCCTCAGGGAATCTGATACGCCGATTCCCGAATCTCTCCGGATTTCTGACATGCATCCCAAATGATGGAAGGTTCAAATCAACCCTCGGGGTTCGCTACTTTATAAAACCAGGAACTTTCACTTACCTGAACTCCGATGACCCCAATCTCGATATGGTGACCACACGACACATGTCCTCCTTGAGATCCTATGACTATGATCCCTTCATCGTTTCGGGGTTCTCCTGGCCACGGATCCTTGGCTCCGGAAACTATGGAATGCCGATAAACTCTCAATTTCCTGCCACCTATCCCAACAGATGGATGATCCAGATCTTCCCAGGGTTTCGGGGTTTCAAATGTTGAAAAAAATTCGACCACGGGATTTTCGATCCTTCGAATCCCGATGGTAACCCTCGTGCAACTTCTGTCAGATCCAATGGTTGATGGGACTTTGCTGATCCTTCACCGTAAGATCCTGACCATCGATTTCTCTCCTCCTTGAAGATTTCTTCTAAAATAATTAAGTGTTCCTCTCCAGATTTTGTCTTTGTGCGGCGCAACTATGCAACACCTGGTTTACGCACTCCGCAGAACGAACTTTCAGTGCTTTCTTTCAGCGAACTTGGAAGCCTTATCCTCTTGAGCTTCACACAATTCTGAGTCTCCATGAAGACTCTTGCACGCACCCCTTGCGGAAATCCTCAAACACTTCTAAGTGTTGAGTTCTTTCAACCCTGCACACACCTGCAGTAGTAGTCCTTCAATACCTCACTCAGTTTTCACGACTGAGACTCTCCTTAGCCTATGCACTCCTTGCATGTCTCGTATAACCCAATTTCACTCCTGGGTGAATGAGAACAAGAGCTAACTATCTGAGCCTTCTGTCAACGCACTCCTTGCGGACGACTTGAACTGCACTCCTTGTAGGAATCCTTGCTCAGATAGAGAAACAACTATAACTCATTCCACCTCCTCTCAGATTTCAATCTCAACACATGAAATCATACACACAACATAATAGAAAATGCATAAGAGGAAGTAAAGACTCATGAGCATAGCATTCAACACACATACACAGAGAATAACACAAAATCCATGAATCTGAATCAACTTCTTCTATTAATTCAAGATCTGTACATGGGTATTCTTCTATAGTTCTCTGCTTCTCTCCTATGCTCTGGATTCTTCTAACTCTTCCTGATTTATGTTACAAAGAATAATGAGGGTGTCTATATCTGTTCTCCCTCTTTCTTCTAAAACTGTCTAATCTAATATTAAATTCTACCTACTTACATTTATTACTATAAATGCCTCTGTCTATCTCAGACGAGAGCGGGGCGCTCAAGGTCTGATTACATTTTACCAAGGCGCCTTCATTAAATGATCTCATTTATATTTGGCACATCAAATTCAAGGGAAAATTTAAAACTTGCGCTGGACGTCTTCCAACTGTCTTTCGCTTCCACGTTGGCTCACTTGACGTGAGGGATGCTCATGCATCATGTCTCCTTCATTCTCACTTTTTGGAAATAAAGTGGAATAACTTCTTGCTATTTGTGTGTAAGATCTTTCTTTTTGAGTAATGCTCTAAAGTTTTATAGAGATTTTAGAATTGAAATATTTATTGAGGTAAGAGCTATCACAAGGAAGGATAATGCAAATAAGGTATGGGCATTAGTTCTATTTTATTTCTTTATTAAAATTTGAATTAGATTCATCTTGTATTAGAAGTAAATATCCCAGGATTTTATTTCTTTACTAGAGATCTAGTCCAGAATTTTTCTTGTGATACTAGATTTATTTCAACTATTTGGTGAAGAGGACAATGCCAAGGGTTTCAAGAGCCCATAGCCTAATGGTAATATAAATTTTCATGTGAAGTTTCTAATGATCTTTTATTTTTATTTTTCCTTTCATTTTCTTTGTAATCAAACAAGCTAGAGTATACAAGTCTCATAGTTAGAATTAGTTTGATTTCACTCAATATTGAACCAACCCTTTCTCAAATACTTCATTTCTTGAGTCTTGAATTGCAGGTCAATCTCCTTTATCTTTGTTTTGGATGCTAATTGATATGATTTTAAGGTGTGATCTTTGTTTTGGATGCCAATTGATATCATTTTAAGGTGTGATCTTTGTTTTGGATGCTAATTGATATGATTTTAAGGTGTGATCATGCTTTATTTATACACATAGATTTACACCTATACTCAATTAATCAACCAACTCACTCATTAAGGGAAATCTGATGCATGCTTAAAAATTGGTGGTAATGTAATGTTCTTTCATAGTTATTTTGATTTACACCAAAATGGTCAACATTTTTTTTCCTAGCTGATATTTTCCTTGCAACGTTTGACATATACATGAACTTGAGCCCTTCTTATAACCACTCTATGCATTAACTTGTGGAACGACTTATTTTATAGGCAAGCAATTTGGTATTTCTTCAACCCTGTTGCATTGTTATTTGAGAGTATTATTCTTAACAACTGTCATCTTAATGCATGGATCTGAAACTAATGGTGATAATGTGTATGAAACACTTGGAAATAACTAATGCACACCTATTGGACACATTTAAAATGTTAAATATCTCATTTACTCAATGTTGGCATACTTACTTCAACACTTTAATTTGAACAATTCACTAAATACTTTTAGTACTAAACATTGAGATAAATTCTTGATATTTAAATCTTTGTAGTTTACTCTCTACTAGCACTATCTTGTTTATGGATTGTTTCTTCACTTGAACGTCGATAATTGTCTAATACTGTCAGTTAAAGAAGTTTGGATACTTAAAGTTTCATGGTTTAACATTGAAACTCCCAATGATTATGTTCAAAGGATCACCAGTTTAATTATGCAAATATGAAGTAACATATTATGCTCAATGGATTCATGTTACATTTGTTCATGGCCCTTTTTCTCAGATAACAGTGGGTTGTTGACATATGTTGCACAATTGTGGTAAATCTAATTTGAATTTAAGAACCATATACTCAACAGTTTACTAATAGTTTCAAAATAATTTACATTCACAATTATGGGTTTGCTCTTGCACAATATGGAGTGTTGGCATTTTCAGTAACCCAAATTTTGAATCCTTTCCACTGCTTTCCTAAAATGTTCATGAATTCATCAAATGGTGTTGTGATTTGAATTACATGGTGAATGGTTAAAGGTAAAATTTATTTCAGCAATATTTCACATTTGGCATAATTGCAACATACAAGATT
>JZKD02S0280100.1:138935-153892 GCA_000966675.3 Picea glauca
CTTGACTTGTAGTCATCGTGATAACAATCCTTATCTTGTTATTCTTCCATAGGTATTGTTTCATTTGAACATCTTATCTTCTAAGAAATAGATATGCAAGATATGTATAGAAACTATGTAAACATGGTATGTACAAGAAATATGAAGAATATCGTTACCTTGTCTTAGAAAAATAAGTCTTTTTTATCCTGCTTGGCCTTCTTTGAGGGTTCCCTTTCTTCAACAAATGATGCTTCGTCTGTTTCCTTCCTTAGGCCAAAATTCCTCTTATTCCTGAAATTCTTGAATTTTTGTTGTGAAGGCTTGATCATCATATTTATTTTGGGATTTCTCTTTTGTGCTAATCCTTAATACTTCTTGTGCACAACAAGTCCAAAATTCTTCAAATGTGAGATATTCCTTTCTTGTGTTCATGCTTGTGGAAAATGCATCCCATGTCTTGGGAAGGTTGTTGAGTACTATATTTACCAGTTCCTTGAAATGATTTCTTCAATAGCTTTTAGTTGATGTATTAACTGAGATATTATCACAAAGTATGATGTTATTCTTTCATCATCATTCATTTTCATGTCATGAAGCTCATTCTCCAGACTCATTACTTGTCCAATGTTTCTAACTGAGAAGATATTAGTCAGGCCATCGTAAATCTTCTTAGATGAGTCAATATGAGATATGTAGGGTATCAAGTGGTATTTTACAGAGTCCTCTATGATACTCATGACATTGATGTCATTGTCCTTGAACTTCTCCATAACTGCAACGTTCTGAGGTTCCTTCTCTTTTCCTTCTTCAAATTGTGGTTCCATGATATTTCCAACACTTTATTCTTGAAAAGGATGAGTTCAATCCTTGTCTTCCATGTTCCGAAGTTAGAGTCCCCTTCTAACTTGTTTTCTTACTCCATAGAGTAAGTCATAACCGCTTTTACTTGGTCAACCTTTGACTTTGACCAAAACCTCAAAATTGACGACTTAGCTTGCTGAGAATACTAGGAGGTGCGCTAGGTTAGGGTGCACTAGGCTATCCATAAATTAAGTCAATCTATTCACTTAAGGTGCCTCAACACGAGGGTTAGGGTTTCGTTATTGCAACAAAAAATTTGACTGCAACTACAACTGTAACTTAGCAAATCCTCCCAATCTATCTTCCAGTGGTTAGATTGTCCGAAGATAGTGTGGTTCCATAACCTTTTAGAAAATAATAGGTGTTCTCATTTAACCATAGAAAATATAGAAATATTATCACCCAACCATAGGCCGAAGCCACCCCCGAGCATCTTAACCTTGACAGAGAGAATAATTATGGAAGGAAACACTAGGTCCAAAACCCAATCAAGGTAGCGTACCACTCTCCAGAGCTAGCGTACCAATCAAAAAGTCCAAACCATAACCAAGAGAGATTCCAAGCATAAAACCAAAAATACTAGTTGCATTAGCTGCAACTGCAACTACTCTCTAGACTTGCACACTTACTGAATTTCTACAGTTGTGAGTTGTGTGTGTGCAAATGAGCTCTGACACCCTGTATTTATACTGCTTCTTCTTAGTTGTTTTGGCCAAATTCTCTTTCTGGAAGATAAAGACTCAATATTAATTATTTTCTTTAGCCGACTTGTCTTCTAGGGTTATGTCCAAGGCTTTAGTGTTTCTTCTTTCTTTCCAGAATATTCTATTCTTATCAAGGTTACACATGGAGGTTAATACGTCCCGCAACTACCATAATATCAACACATCGATCTCCCAAATAGGCCCATACAACCACTCTATCCTTGTATGTTGCCCTTATTTTCTCCTTTTCCTTATCCATAGCTTCATAAATGTAACCCATGGCCAATTTTTCCCCATCCACTAGACGCAACACGTTAACAAGTGGCTCGACAATTTTCACAATTTTTGTTGTTTTTTTTCAAAATGTGGGATCATAAACTTTCTTTTTGGTTTCTTTTCCATATTTTATGTAGGCCCATTGAGATGTATTCCATTCATCAAATGAAAACATATTTTTCAAGTTCTTTGATTAGGAATCCATAGATTGCAATGTCAAGAAGTGAGTTGCAAATCTAGTGATGGCGGGCCTAAGAATTTCCCTGTTCTCTGTGTTTTTCCTCACCAGGTTCAAAACCCATGAGTGGTTGTAGATGTACTTTGTGATTCTTTTGGCGTGATCTAGAGTGTTTTTTATCCATTCTTGTTTTCCAATGTCCTCAAGCATGAGGTCTATGCAATGTGCAACACATGGAGTCCAATGTGCAACACATGGAGTCCAACAAGAACATAGTTCAAGGAATTATCTGTGATGACATAAACAACATTGGCCACCCCCACCTCCATAACAACCTCATATAAGAGCTCAAATAGAAATTTTTCATATTTGACCCTATCAAATGCATCAATTGATCTAAAAAACATGGTTCCTTGTGGGCAAGAGACAAGAAAATTTATGATAGTACGGTTCCTTCCATCACTCCATCCATATGACATGATGTTACATCATGTTTTTTCCCATGATACTTTGAAATATGTCAAGTATTCTTCAATGGATGCAACCTCTTTGTGCAAAAGAGATCCCCTCAAATCATGCATACTAGGGCCTTTAAAGCCCCTACCAAAAGAAATAATGGCATCCCACATAAGTTGGTAATATGGTTAGCAGGCGACATTGAAGGGGATATCAACATCATACCACCATCTAACTATTCACTCATAAGCAATATATCTATATTGTTTCTTCCAATGGTCATCTAAGGTGGGCTGAAATTGAGTGGGTTGACCTTGAGAAACATTGGAATTGTCAGAGCCAGAAGTGGGGGGAGGTGTGAAATACCTTTGGATGGTATTCCTCTTTTTACTTTTAGGCTGATGCATAATATTTTCACTTTCAAGGGGACAAGGAACATAATGAAATGGGTCTCTAACACCGGCGAAAGGAATAGATGAAGATCCCTCATAATCAAAAGTGGGGTTGGCTGCCCTCATTTGTGCTACAATCCTCTTCCTCCTATTTCAGCATGTATAGCCTTTTCCCTAGCCTTTTCTTGTTGATATTCATTAAGTACTTTTTTCATATCTTCTCTAATAGGCCCAATAACATATAATGGTGCCTCACATAATTTAACTTGGCCTCTAACACCAACGATCTTTCACCCTATGAAGTCTCCCCCCCTTGATGCATTTTTGACAATACTTGCAATACATTAGGCCTTCAATCACCTCAGCATGAACCCATGTGACATATTTATCTTTTGGGGCCATTGTAAATTTGTAAATTCAAACTCAAAGGCTAAAGAAAAGGTTCAATTTTCACAATGCAAGCAATCTGAAAATGCAAATAAGGAACCTTGTCTTAGACTCTTACTTTTTCTTCTATGATTCTATCTAAGTTTCAAACATTCAACAATCAAGATGGTAAAAAAGTGGGGAAATTTTTCAACATACCTCTAATCCAACTCCTCCAAAATTCAAGATGAACTATAACCTCCTAGTTGAGATGCCAAATCCACCACAAATTGCCCAAAACACTTTCCCAAGAAGCTCCCCAAGGCTTCTCTTCAAGAATCAATGCTACTTCAAAACCCAAATGTTTCCAAATGATCAATGAGAGAGGTGTGAGGTACTTAGAGGGGAGTGAGAGTGTCTTATAGATTACAATTAGGATTTAGGATCTTAGGTTTTAGGTTTAAATGAAAAAAAATATATTTTTTTAGGTTCGCGGGTCCACTATAGTCAGTCCAGACCAAACCGATTGTTTTATGATGAAACCAACGGGTTTGGTACCGAACCAACCGGTTCGATACCAAACATGATGGTTCTGTCATAAGTCAGTCGACTGATTTAGTTTATTGGCCAGTTCAAACCGGTTGGCCATCAAACCGGTCAAACTGACCAATTCCGGTTCTGGTTTGACCAGTTTTTAAAACTATGGATTCAACACCAACATCCACTCTTTAATATTGGTTCAAATATTACTAAATTTGTGGCATGCATATCACATGTTTAATAAAACTTTTGGATTTTACTTGGCCGTGAATCACCTATCATAGTATGTTCATATTTTTATTTCAACATGTGCCACTATTCGTTGGGCATATTGGACTAGAAATAATGAGCATATGTGAACTAGGTATTCAAAAGGAGAGTCCATTGTCACACTTTCCTTTATATCTGGATTATAAGTGAGTTGATCTGATTGAGTGTTGTCAATTTTTAAGCTAAGACATTCTCATCCTATACCAAATGATTTGTTTTAGATTAACAATAGGATTTTCCCCTAGGCTAGGCTTTCTTAGTCTAAAGAGTGGAGCAAGGCCACCAAAGTGACTGTGGTTGGCTTGCTTGATAGTGCCCCTAGGCTCTCTTCCAATAAGGTTAGGAATTTTTTCTTGGAAGAACTACGAGGACCCATCCAATCAATAAAAAATGAAATATCAGTTTGGCGTAATAAGGAAGTGTCATATAAAAATTTCCCATGCATGTGTTATACAAATCCATCCATAGCACAATTTGTAATCTTGGAATTTCATAACCAAAAGAATCTCAATAAATGGTTAAGGTACCACATCCAAGGCTCATATAATCTGCTAGATAGCCCCACCATGAAATCATCTCACCAAATCGTGGGCAAGAAAGACAAGGAATGTACGACTCTCAATGGAAACTAGATCCACATGGTAATTAATAATTCTTAGAAGGAAACTCCATGTGTGACACCGACGAGAAATAAGAAGCTTGTTCAAAGTCTTTAAGACACCGCAGCAGGATGGATGGATCATCATGGATCATTGATATACCATTACCTACATTGATATACTATTACATGCATGAGTTCATGTTGAACCATACACAATGGAAGGGGATGGATGATGTTGATGCGAATAACCTGGCGTCGTCATATCTTGCTGCTAATTATTCAATTATATTAATGGACACCATCTTGTTGTGGATTATTCCCAATTCGAATCTCCATACAATCTAGGCCCCCATTATGAATTATTAACTCACCACCAAACACCGTACCCTTCATTCAACCCTGTGTCCTCCAGCTTCACATACACACCAACTCGGCATACACCACAACATACAACATTGGAGCAGGAAGTGGTTTGCATTGGAGAAGGAAGCAATTTGCTAATTTGGAGAGAGCTTCATGGTAAGTGATTTATGAACCAGAGATGGATTGATAATTTCTGTTACAATTTAAATTAAATTGTTTTTCTAGACTGATACGCATACCTATACGCGCCACCTTCCTTTACCCAGGTAGGCATAATTCCTTTGATACGCCCCGCCCGGTAGGCATACTTCCTCACCCAACTCCATTTCATTTTTAACGCCTCTCACTCTAATGGTTCCTTGTTTCTAGAATTATCCTTCCAAAAACAAGTTTGAAACCCTTAAAATAACTTTAAGAAATCAATTTTAATAGTTGTTGATCTTGTGTGAAAATCTAGAGCTCTCAGGTGAGGATGAAACTATGTGTGGAAAGCTACATCTCTCAGGGGAGGATGAAACTGAGTTAATTATTTGGATATGCAAGTAAAAATAAATCCATGACGGGAGAAATATACAGCATACTTCCTTTGATACACCCCACCCGATAGGCATACTTCCTCATCTAGTTCCATTTTCGGATCCAAAGGCAGTAGTTTTTGAAGCCATTGCATGTGTATATAAAGGGTACACTATTCTTGTAAGATGGGTCTGTTATAAATCCTCTCACACTAATGGTTCCCAGTTTCTAGAATTATCCTTCCAAAAACAAG
This sequence comes from Picea glauca, assembly GCA_000966675.3. Taxonomy (NCBI): domain Eukaryota; kingdom Viridiplantae; phylum Streptophyta; class Pinopsida; order Pinales; family Pinaceae; genus Picea; species Picea glauca. The sequence continues at coordinate 144,694 of JZKD02S0280100.1, forward strand.
TTTCAAACCCTTAAAATAACTTTAAAAAATCAATTTTAATAGTTGTTGAGCCTATGTGAAAAGATACAACTCTCGAGTGAGGATGAAACTATGTGTGAAAAGATACATCTCTCAGGGGAGGATGAAACTAATTTCATTATTTGGATATGAAAGTAAAAATAAATCCATAACTGGAGACATTTACAATTTGTATTTCAAACTCAAAATGTTTTTATCTACTACATTTAAAATGGATGTTTTGCTAGGGTCAGGGTCTTTGCTAAGTGTTGAGATAATGGAAGGAACGCCTTTGGAGGTCCTCATTAATTGAATTAACAAACATTACCTGATGGATTATATACTTGATCGAACTTGTTATCACTCCAAGAGTCACTCTAGGTTGTAGATCGAGTGATCTTGGTAACTTAATCAAATGCTCAAATAAAAGGTATAAAATGGATCAAGTTGAATGATTTGTTCATGAACTCTCTTACTCAAGACACACTTGAACACATACAGACAACATAAGGCCTTCAAGAGTACTGATCATATGGTTTTGCAGACTGATATGGATGAAGAATGCTTACTATACCAACAAGATCATATACATTACAAACACATATGAAAGGTTGATTATAACAAGGAAACAATACTTGAGGTTTTTCCTACCAATGCAATGATAAAAAGACTTTCATCAATCATTGTATAAACAAAAGAAATGAGAATACATTCGACCACATGTACAAGAAAAATAGATGGAAAGATATATGAACAAGAACTCTGAGAAGTGTTTATATTCCACTATATATATATATATATATATATATATATATATATATATATATATATATATATATATATATATATATATATCAAAAGGTCTTTACAAAAAAGAGTAGTTTTAAAGATCCAACTTCGAACCCCTTCAATCTCGAGGACTGAGCTCCCCTTTACAATGATTTTACAATAAAATATATAGAAGATATCAAGGCTAAACTCTTCAACATTTTTTGGATCTAGTCTAATGTGTTTTTGCCAAGTTTGGCTAATCAAAACAAGAAAATGATCCATGTACCTATTTAATACGGTTACATTCCTACTATGAATAAAACACTTAAATCAAATTCCACTTGCACCCATGGATGAGGATTGATGAGATCTTTGAGGAAGAGTCATCATTTACCACTAAAAATACTTCATCCAAGTCGAATTTGGACTTTTTGATGCAGGAGCATTGCTCCAAGCCAGCTACATGCCAGCCAGCCAGCACATCAAGCGCGCATTCAATGGAAGGAGAGAGGCACAACCCTCTTGTTTTTCAAAATTTGAAAATTGTATTAAATGTTGTAAGGTTGGTAGAGCCAAAAGCCATGCATGTGCGCAGGCTTTAGATAAAGGTTGCCTTAAATGGTTGTAAGGCTGAGATCTAGATTCGATTCAGAATAGACAACCATTCAATGTAATTGAATGTAAATTAATGAGAGTTGGTGAGGATGGAGGGAAGTGCTCGAGGAGCCCCCTTTTGTAAAAACATCTTCTTTTGTTTTCAGAAGGGTAGAAGAAGGCAGAGAAGAATAGAGAGAATAGGTTGGATAGGAGAGGGAGCAGAGACTCTATTGTAGTCTGAGCTCGAACACATTGTAATTAGACATTGATGTTAATACAAAGCAGTTTTTCCTACATATATGTGTTTTTCTATGTGTTTATGTGTCTTTTATGAATGTTGTGTGTTCATTCATGCTATAGATGTATGCTAAGTTCCATCTGCAGGAGATAGATAGATTTTCCTATCCGTGAGTTCTTTGATTTCAGGTTTGGGTTCTTTGAGGCTTAATGCAAGAGGTTGCATGACAGAATACTGCGAGTTCTGCAAGCCAGTGCAAGGAGTGCACCTATGAATTCTACAGAGTTCAGACAGAGACTTGTCAAAAGGACGCACTAGCTGGAGTCATTGACTCAGGAGGAAGCCTCAAGGTTGATGAACACATTGAAGGAGAAACTGTGCAGAGGAGAGCACATAGAGGAGAAGCAGAATTGTTGAGAATTTTGTAAAGTCTTTGCCAGGAGGGCATTGAGAAAATGTACAAGATGCATTGAGGATAACTCTAATTCAAGTTCGGAGAGAAGACAAACCGTCTGAAGTTCTGTGAATCTCTACCAAGAGGGCATTGAGCAAGTGTATAGAGTGCACAGAAGGATTCTGTTTTGATTTTAGGGAAGGCAGAACTACTGAAGGTTCTGTAGAGCTCTTCCAAGAGGGCATTGAGCGAGTGCATAGAATGCACCAGAGAACTCTATTTCGAGTTCTAAGGAAAAGGGAAGTGTCAAAGAGAAGACACTCACAAAGTTGTTGAATACTCTGTAGGCTCTGCAAGGTGTGCATTGAGCAGAAGAACGTCAGGTGGGCGTAGGGAGTTTTCTTTCCAAGAAAACTTCTCAGATCTGAGTTTAGTGAAATACTCAGTAGCACTAGGAGTGTGTGAGATTGGACTTGTTCTATGCCCATAAGCTCGAAAGAGAAAACGTGAGAAGAACGCGCAAAGAGAAAAACTTTCAAGGTTTTTGAGTTGACAAAGCTCAGGAGGGGAAGCGTTTCCATAACGTAGATGAGACCCAAAGGAATCAGGCTCGCAAGGGCAGCATCAAAGGTCAAGATCTTCGAGCGTCGAATTTCTTCCAAGGGAAAGGAAGAGGCGCAAGCTCAGGAGGAGGAGCACAACTTCCATTGGATCAACACTAGGAGGAAAGATCTGGACCGCTAAATCTATGTCCAAGCACACAGGAGGAGAGAGAGAAAGAAAGATAGATCTGAACCGTCAGATCTAACACTAATACCTGACAATTGTTGGATCAGGCGAAGGCGTAGGGGGTTTAAACCCTTGGATATCCACACTTTCGGAGTTCAGGGTTTGGAGTGGCAAGGGATTTTGGATTCACTGCATCGCAAACTCCTGGTTCGCGAAATCGTGTCAGCCATCGGATTTGGAGCGTAGTGGCCTGAGAGACACTGGATCAAGGATACGTGCATAGGGTTGAGTCCCTGGGAGGTGCATAGGAAAAAATATCTGGCTCGTCAGATCTAGCACCAAGGACCGATAACCGTCAGATCCGAAGGGAGGTGTGAGGGATTTAATCCTCGTAATAACAGAGGGAAGAGGACTCGTCAAGTCTCGAAAGCATCGAGGCCGTCCATTTTGGAGGACAATTGTCAAAGATCCAAGCCTTTTCGATGTTTCATACACTGGGAGTTCGAGGAGGAGTCGTGAGACAAGAAGCCCCATCTCACGAAATTGAAAAATCATTAGAACCGTTCATCAAGGGGACACGTGGTGAGTGGCCAAGGTTTGGGGAAAACCCCGAAAGGTTCTCTCAAGGGGTAGTATTTCAACATTTCGGGACCCGAGAGGTTGAAGGAACAAGAACCGTCTACAGTCGGAATCGTGAAATCACGAATTCCAAAATCTTGAAAAGTGAATTGTGGTCACTGGTAGATTTTGGCATTTCGGGGTCTGGGAGTTCGAATAACCTAGAATCCTTGCATCCGAAATCGTGAACATGAAAACCCGAAAGCATTCAGAGGCTAAGGGAGGACCCAGAATCGTTAATCCATTTTCGGCGTTTCGACGACCGAGAGTTGGAAGGACAAGGAGCCTGGGAGAGCTCGCATGCAGGAGTCCCAAAACCCTGAAACATGAAAGGTGTGTTGGTTCAAAATAGAGAAGAGCATCAAAAGAAGAGGGCGTGCATAGGTTTTCTCAAGTCTCGTGCCAGAGGACAAAGGGACCTGTGGATTCGTTCAAAAGGTTCCAGCAGAAGCCCGAAGAGCCATTTCGACTCAGAAGAAGATCGATCCAGAGACCGGGAGGTCAGTGGAACCCTGCCAAGGTAGGGGTTCTGCAACACTTTTTGACCAAAATTTGTGAAATCTTCCACCTACAGGAATTTTGTAGCGCATTACACTAGAAAAACAGGGTTTGCGCTACCTACTATTCTGTTTTTGCAATTTGATGCTTTCAGGTAGGTCGAATGCTTTGGAGTGGTTCTGAAGGTTGGAAAATGACTAGATAGTGTATTATAATTCATAATAGGACTGCTCCAACTGGAAAAACCATCCTCCAATTCATTTTGATGAAGTAAACGTAATCCTTAATGAAACTAGGATTTTTGCCAAATGAGGATCGTCTTGATTTCAACTAATGAATTCCTTGATACTTTACTCTGATATGAATTATTACTAATGTAAAATATGTATGTCATCATGGTTGATGTTTTTGTGTGCCTAAAACACTCTCAAAACATAAATTCATCCATTTAGCAAAATTTATGAAAATTTGGATGAATGTTAGGTCACCAAAACTTATCCTTGTTACAGTCTTCTGAAATTGACATGGTGTATTTGCATGTCCTTGAAAATAAGGCCTTATGATAATGAATTCCCTTCCTTTTCACTCCAATAGGAACTTGAACAAAACTAATCAAAATAAGCAAAACAAATATACTTTGTTTCCGCAATCTGAAAGAAAAATTCTGAAAATAGAAAGTCATAACACAGTATGTACTTCCTTCTCATATATGAGATTGATATTTCAACAGATTATAATCAAAACATACATCTTTGAATCCATTAGGTGTACAGTAATCTACAACAAACCTTTATGCACAAGAGATTGGGTAATTCATCAGATCATTAGAGATCTGATGAAGATTGCGAGGGAGAAATTTTTTTCTATCTATAATTTCAATCTCATCATGCAATTCCTATTCCTCACAACAATTGTCAAATAATAACTCATCTGAAAAGTACCTTTTGCAGTTCTCATTGAATACTTTGTGGAAATACTTCAAGGATGAAATGTTGAAAGGTGGTAATGAGAAATACCATTTGCATGCATCCCCATCCAATGAATGCATGAACATATTCATATGAACATCCTCATTCTATAGAACTAGTAGATCCATCCACTCATGAAACTTGATGAGGTGTTCTGTAGGATTGTCTTCTTTCCTCTCTTTGAAGATAGGTAGAAAATCTCCCCATTCTGTCAAATGAGGTACTAGATGTGGGAAACCAGGAACTGCAGAGACGTTGAGAGGTGCAAACCTCCTAGCCAAAAGAGAAACAAATGCCTTTGACATTTGAATATTGTGAAATCACCATCGAATTCGTCTTTCATGGAGTCGCCAAATGGATAGTTACAACCAAAATTATGCCCAATATTTGTCTATCATCAAAGATGGAACTGTGTCATCTCCCAGGGAAGCTTGCTTCTTTCTCCTCTCCCCGACAATGGCGCCAATTTGTTATCACTCCAATAGTCACTCTAGGTTGTAGATCGAGTGAGCTTGGTAAATTAATCTAATGCTCAAATAAAAGGTATAAAATGGATCAAGTTGAATGATTTGTTCATGAACTCTCTTACTTAAGAAACACTTGAATACATCTAGACAACATAAGGCCCTCAATAGTACCGATTAGATGGTTTTGCAAAATGATATGGATGAAGAATTCTTATTATACCAGCAAGGTCATATACATTACAAACACATATGAAAGGTTGATTATAACAAGGAAACAATACTTGTGGTTTTGCCTACCAATGCAATGATAAAAAGACTTTGATAAATCACTGTATAAACAAAATAAATGAGCATACATTCGACCACATGTACAAGAAAAATAGATGGAAATATATATGAACAATAACTCTGAGAAGTTCTTATATTCCAGTATATATATCAAAAGGTCTTTACAAAAAAGAGTATTTTCAAATCTCCACTTTGAACCCCTTCAGTCTCAAGGACTGAGCTCCCATTTACAATGATTTTACAATCATATATATAGAATATAGCAAGGCTAACCTCTTCAACATTTTTTGGATCTAGTCTAATGTGTTTTTTCCAAGTTTGGCTAATCAAAACAAGAAAATGACCCATGTCCCTATTTAATAGGGTTACATTCTTACTATGACTAAAACACTTAAATCAAATGCCACTTGTACCCATGGATGAGGATTTATGAGCTCTTTGAGGAAGAGTCATCATTTTCCCCTAAAAATACTCCATCCAAGTCAAATTTGGACTTTTTGACCAAATTTTTTGAAATTTGCCACCTACAGGAAGTTTACAGCGCATTACACTACAAAAACAGGCTTTGCACTACCAACTGTTCTGTTTTTGCAATTTGATGCTTTCGGGTAGGTCCAATGATTTGGAATGGTTCTGAAGGTTGGAAAATTATTATATAGTGTATTATATTTCATATTAGAACTTCTCAAACTGGAAAATCCATCCTCCAAGTCATTTTGATGAAGTAAACATAATCCTTAATGAAACTAGGATTTTTGCCAAATGAGCATTGTCTTGCTTTCAACTAATGAATTCCTTGATACTTTATTCTGATATGAATTCTAACCGATGTAACATATGTATTCCATCATGGTTGATGCTTTTGTGTTCCTAAAACACTCTCAAAACATAAATTCATCCATTTAGAAAAAATTATGAAAATTTGGATGAATGTTAGGTCACCAAAACTTATCCTTGTTACAGTCTTCTGAAATTGACATGGTGTATTTGCATGTCCTTGAACATCAAGCCTTCTGATAAGGCATTCCCTTCCTTGTCACTCCAATAGGAACTTGAACAAAAATGATCAAAAGAAGCAAAACAAAGATACTTTGTTTTTGCAATCCGAAAGGAAAATTATGAAAATAGAAAGTCATAACACAATATGTAATTCCTTCTCCTGCATGAGATTGATATTTCAGCATATTATAATCAAAACATACGTCTTTGAAGCCATTAGGTTTTTAGTAACCTACAACAAACCTTTCTTCACAAGATAAGTATAAGAGCACAATTAACCAATGAAAAACCTCTTTGCATGCAAAATATCTTTAGGAAATTCGTATTTGAAGGTTTGGTCGAGGCTTGGATGGAAATTTGAATTTGATGACGTCCTCCAGGCTTCCAGAATCTTTCCTTCATATGATTTCAGAAATAAAATGTCATACAATTATGAAAGAAAGCATATGCGGGTGTTTGTAGCACGCCACAAGGGAAAATGATGACTAGCACTAAAAACTTGTGCTGAGTTGTTAGCACTACGCTTGCCAAAAGGAAAAAGTGGTATACAAACTAGTATAGTGGGTAATAATGAATACAATGGTCTTAGTAATGATCAATGATGGTTGATGAAGAAATAAGTATGACCACGTATGACAATTTTGACACATAAGACCCACTTTTGAGACATAAGATGACTCAAACTAGGTTTAACTTGTCATAAAAAATTAGGTTAAGTCTCACTAGATGAACACTTGGTCACCCTCTAACACAAATTACATGAACAAATATTTGATGAAAGACTGTATTGAGGGACCCACAATGTGTTGATTAATTGAGTTAGTTTCCATTGATGTCAACCCTTGAAGAAAGTCCGGTAGTGAAGTTTGGTAGCACAAAGGTTTGGGTAATGGACCCAAGTTTTTTTTTATGGATAATGGTATGAGTTTTGGTATATTTTCAGGTAAGACTATTCTATATGGATAATACATGTCATGCCATTTCTGGTGGTATGTGGAGCATCACATAACTCCTCACAGTTAGAGAGTTATGTCCATGTGAAGTTGGAGAACCCTCATGAGTCATCTAGAAGCCCCAAAAAGTCAAAGTGTTTGCAAAAGAAATTATTTAAATAATAAATTTAATGGAGAAATCCCTAAAATAAGGAAAGTGGGATGTTACATGAAATTATAAATAAGAGGCAAGACTCTCTCATTTAAATACACTTGAATATCATTGAATATCTATTTTTGTGAAAGGTTATTTGGGAAGGTATTATTGATAGAGAAAATTGCAGCAGAAAAAAGTGCGGTAGGAAAAGTGTGGAAGGAAAAGTGCAGCAGAAAAATCGCGGCAGAAAAAGTGCAGCAGAAAAATCACGGCAGAAAAAGTGAGGCAAAAAAAGCGCGGCAGAAAAATCACGGCAGAAAATTCACAGCAGAAAACATGTGGCAGAAAAATTGCGGCAACAACATGGTTGGGGTCTATTTATGAGAGATATGGCACATTTTGTTTGAGATATGATTTGTGAGCTAGGGTTTAGCTCTTGAGATGGTATTGGATGTTCAGTATTGTTGCATATATTAGATTTGTTGAGGGATACAATTGGTATTTTGTTGTTGGTATTTGGCATATGGGTATTGGTCTTTTGGTTGGGATGTGTTATTGAAGTTGTTGGTTTATATTAAGGCTACATAACAACGAGGTTGTGTCACATGGTTTGATGTAAGGTTTTATGGTATTTGGTTATGGATAGTGTGATGTATTACTAGATAACTTTTGATGGTTATATTGGTATATGTACTTGGTGTATGGTTGAGGTACATGGTTGAGACAAGTAGTTGATGAGTTGGCACATACATGAGGTGTATACTTGATGATGTTGGTACATCTTGATGAGTCATAGTTGATGTGTATTTGATGCATTATTGGTACATATTTGGTGCATGGTTGATGTGCTTGTTGATGCTACAGGTTGAGGTATAGGTTGGTGCATGGTTGATGCACTTGTTTATGGTACAGGTTGATTGGTACATGTTTACAACATTATATCTCACAGTGATAGTGTGACAATGGTTCCATCATTCTACTTCTACATCAGGGCGGTTGGACGGGGAAAGGACAAGTGGTTTTAGCCACCTTACGATTGTAGCCAGAAAACATAGGGGGTTGTAGCCTCCTTCTGGTTGTAGCCAGATAATTGAGGAGTTGGAGCTTCCCTCAGGTTGTAGTCTGAGAAACTAGGGGGTTGAAGCCTCCTTCCAGTTGTAGCTGGAAAATAAAGGAATTTGGTGCTTCCAATGAATGTAATTCTTGAAGACATATAAGAAAAAGCATTATGTGGTTTTCTCCTGCTTTGGGTTTCCATGCAAAAACACCAGTGTATTGTGTATGTGTATGATTGCTCATTTGTTCATTTACTCTGCAATTATTGGATGATAATGCTACACTGATATAACACTTGCATTATATGGTTGAAAAGGTTTAAATTGCTCTATTACTGATTCATCCCCCCTCTTAGTAATCCAACAATTGGTATCAGAGCAGGTTCCTTCAGAAATCAGTTTAACCACTGAAAGGTAGATCATGAAGAGAAACAACTTGTATAAAAATGGAATACCACAATTTGATGGACAAAAGTATGCATTTTGGAGCA